>SZWC01009516.1:11838-60339 GCA_023375785.1 Penium margaritaceum
GGGAGGGAGAGGGAAGGAGGGGGATGGAGGGAGGGAGAGGGAGGGAAGAAGGGAGTGTTGTGATTTGTAACGTTCCCGTCGAGCTGCACAATATACTATGACCATTTGGCCGTGTCCATGCCCGTGGGGATCCCTCATGCGGACCCAGGAGGCACCGGCTCCTCGGCAGGTGGTGGAACACCCTCTCAAAGTTGACTTACGACTGCGCCAGCATCCAGGATTTTTTCTTAGACCTTGAGTAGCTTTTCTGTAGCCTGTAGGATTTCATCGGTGGACTGGCCGTGGGCCCAATTTGCATGTTCTGCATTGTGTGTCCACTGTTCGATGCCGGATGTATGCATGTGACCAGTGATTGGGTCTGGCTTGAGATCATGCACGTTTCGGTTCAGACGGCATAGCGTTTTAATTTGTCTGTGCAGAGTTACGGCCAAAATAGTGTTTCTGGGCCGGTTTTAGGATAGACTTTGCACTACCGCATGCGACACCCGTCGTGCGCCGCGGCAGGTATTTATGCTGTGGACCTGTCATTTGTTAACACTCTTTGCAAATGCTATTGAAGCATTATGACACTCTGACTTGTGTCTCCTAGCTAGACCCTTGCCATCGTGTATACGGCATGTGACTTGTCACCGACTTACTGGGTAGTCACGTCCAGTCAGCGGTTGTGTCGTTACGAAGCTTCATCTTCTCATGGTGTGAGAGTGGCCAGGCATCCCTCACCGAGCTGCAGAGTAGAGACGCAGTAGTGGCAGCAGCAGGGAGAGCCATAACCAAAGCCACGGTTATGGGAGGACCCACCAACCCACGGTGACCCGCCGTAGCAGATTGCAGCAGCGGAGATACCCTTGCTACCGCATAACCACGCCACCACCACGGGGCAGCTAAAGGTTTCCCAACCCTCTGTAGCAGCACTTGAGGCACGAGATGTTGAGAAGGGGTCTATGAAGGGTCTTGGAAGGTTCACTCACTTCGCACAGACCACCCTCCCCGGACGTCAGAGAATGCGACTACCCCATTTGACCACCGTTTTTGGCGTGTAAGAGCTCGTTGAAAAGCTCTTGCAAAAACCTATCCATCGCTTCCATCCCCCCTCGTTTCATTCCCTGTAGGCTCTAGGAAATGAAACAATGCTCTTAGATCTCAATTTTTTCCGGATTTGGGCTCAAAAGAAAACGATGACGTTTTTGACTTTCAAGGTTTTTTTTTGCACGAAACCACCGCCATTGCATTGAAAATCCTTTGGCGTAGAATCGCTCCAAGTTTTGCTTCAAGTAGACAACCTTCATGTTGACGTCATAATTCTAAATGATGACGTCAACACCAACACTTGCCAAGTTATTGGCTCAATCATCATTTGTTACTAGCATTTTAAATCCTTAAGAAACGTTGACGGCTATGCAATCTGATCAGTTTGACATCTCGGCCCATAATGAGCGCTGACATGGCTCCGGCCAGTGACAAGAGCAAAGGGCCAACAGGCCCCTCATCCTCCACCTCAGGGGTCCTGAGCCCAATCTCGCAGGCCATTGAGGACCTGCGGAGTCAGCAGGATGAAATACGTCGTCTGTAGCAGCAGCAGATTGAGGCTATCCGTGCACTCACTGAGCTCCTTCGTGGACAGTCCACGACTCCACAGCAGACCTGCAAGGGAGTCGGCGGTGCCATACCTTCTGCACAGAGGTCACCACCCGCACCAATATCAGGAGCATGACTCGACCAGCTATCACTTGATCCTTGGGATGAGGACCCTGACATGCCAGGAATGGAGGATGACGGCCATGAGAGTGAGATTCTCCTGCTTCAGGAGCGTCTCCGCTAGCTTCAGACGAGTTCCCGGCCTCCATAGTCATCCGTTTCCCATCTCTCAAAGATCCTACCTAGTGACTTTCCTCGTCCTTGTGTCTTCCCCATCCCTCTTCCTTCTCAGCCTGCGGTTATCCTTCCTACGGAGCGGCAACCCAAGGACTTTGAGACACCGCCCCCACAGTATGTCAACGAGGACGACTTTGACTGATGGGAGATTCTCTTCCTGGTTTGGGCTACCTCAGAGGGGGTATGGCCTTACTGCCACAGTTCGTATCAGGTTATGGATTGCGCTTAGGTGCTGACAGCGGCCAGGGCGATGCGCGGACTCCTTTACGCCATGCCGCACGAGACTGTCGTGGAGTTTCACCCTTTTCTTGGAGAGGCCGTTTGTGGTGAGGGCGCTGGCCCATGTCAGGGTTGGGACCTTGCATTGTCCCAGCTTGCTACAGAAACTCATGCCACCCGCACGGCGCAAATTGACGCCGTTCACCCCATTCGTGAGGGACCCGTCGAGCCCGCAGCCGATTAATTGCGTTAGGCCATCCGCATCTACATGTGCCTTGGGACCTTAGGATGTACACAGGTGTGGGCGCTTCGCAGGATCATGCTCGCGTTTGCCTTGAACACGCAAACATCTTCTTGGGGTACATTGACGCCGTTCTTGAGCCTTTCTCCATCTCCCTCCAGTTTCTTCGTTAGGCGCATCAGCCCTTTCTCCAGGTGATTTCCGCCCGCGAGGCAGTAGTGGCCCATTAGGAGAGTCACCTTGATGCAGCGGCCATCGTGTCGCCACCGACGCCACTCTTTCAGCACACTCCTCCATCCTTTGGCACATCCTCATCCTCTCCTTTCACCTTAATTATCCTGACTGAGATGCAGGGTGTGGCAGTAACAGCACAAGGGAAGAAGGGGGAGAAGAGGCACATTTCGGGCCAGCAACAATCATAGGAGCAACAGCCATCAGCCGGTAGTTGTGGACGTACTGTTCACTTCTGCAACTTTGGAGACTCTCATCACTACACCGAGTGCATTCAGCTGCTCGACTGGGCGCGGATCACTTGCGGCCTTCAGGCCGCACATGCACAACGGTCCGTGTCGAGTAGTATAGCCCCTGGTCGCTCGTCAACCACCACCGCAGCAGTCTTGTCTCCCCATCGGCGAGCAATGGCGATCCGGATCTGTGTGATCACCTTTTGGAGCTTCAATTTCATGGAAGTAGGAGTGTGTTGTCAAAGCCGGGTGGTTTATAGACTGTTTGTTTGTCTGTTCTTGTCACTCGTGATGGCTCGCATTGGGGGACACAGCTGGCATGTGATGATGATGGACGTGAGAGCATGATTGGATTCCCGACTCCCACCGTTCTGCTCTTTTTTGTTCCTCCTTACCTGTTGATCTGCGTCCGTCTGAGGCCGGGTGTTCCATTGCCCGTTGCGCATTGACGTCCTCCAATTGTGATGCCGGTGGCACCTCGATCATCGATTCCGGTGCCACTTACCACATGACCTGTCGTCATAGTTGTTCTCAATCCTGTTGTGTCTGTCTGCTCCATTTGCACAGGCTCTGGTCAGTCACTACCGGTCCAGGGTGTTGGGGTTTTGTGCTTTGATGATCTCTCCGTGGTGCTTTTTATGCCTTATCTTGAGCTACTTTCTGTTCCTACATGTACATTGTTGGGACTCTGTGTGGAGCACATTTCAGACTCTGCGACTATGAATTTTGTTGATACTCGCGCCATTGTTCTCCGTACCTTTGTTGTGGTTAACAGGTATAGCGTTCCTCATACTTCTCCTTCTCCTTGCTCTCCTTTCCCTTTTGCTCGTGTGTCTGTGTGGTGTTCTCTCTACTAAGCACCGGCAATTACTACATCGTTGCCCGTGTCATGTGGGCTTAGATACTATATCTAAACTCATTTGGACATAGCCCGCATTTGTTCTTAACGCAACCTCTTTTGAGAGGCCGCCCAAGACCAATTGTGTTTTTTGCACTCAGGGTAAGATGCATCGTTGCCCTTACCCTGACTCCCACTCTCAAGCACTTTGCGCCCTTGAGTTGGTCCATTTGGATCTTCTCGGTCCCCTCCCTATTGAGTCTTTTTCCGATTGCGGCCGATACATTCTCACCCTGACCGATGATTTCACCTGGATGCGGTGAGTCTATAGCCTACGCCAGATGAGCAACATCGCTCTCGTAGTTTGCCTCTGGCTTTTGATGGCTGGGCATCATTCCCACCACACGCTGCACATGTTCCGCTTTGATCGTGGTGGCAAGTTTCCTGGCAAGATGGATAGTTTCTTTACCGAGCACGTTGTTTTTCACCGGGTCTCCACACCTGCTACTCCTCAGCAGAACGGTGTCTCTGAGCACTGGAACCACACCATGGAGGATGTGGTTCACCCCATGCGGTCTAAGTGCGGTCTACCTGAGTCCTTCGTATTCAAAGGATTTGCCTACATGACGTTGGTTTGGAACCGCCTCCCGCATGGTCCCCTTCCGGACCACGTTACACTGTACGAGCTTTGGTTTGGCCATGGTGCCGATCTTTTTCTTGCTCATGTCTGGGGCTCCGTGGCTTGTGTGTGGTACACCAAGGACCAGCAAGGGTCAAAGGTCTCTCTGCATGTTTGCTTGTGTGCCTTTGTGGGCATCTCTCCACGGTCGAAGGCCTGTCGGTTTTGGGACCCCGCTCATTGTCGCATTGTAAAGTCCCGCGACACGCTCTTCTTCGAGTCTCCCACCTACCGTGACCTCACCACCATCATGTCGATGGTCGTCACGCACATTCCTACGTGTGAGGGTTCTCAATGGATGGAGGATTCTGTGCCTACAAGCATCTCTTGTCCGGTAGATGTGTCCGTTCGAGCCCCCTCCCTTTCTCGGTCTCCGGCCCTTGATGACCCAGCAATCATAGTTGTCCTTCCAGAGATCTCTCATGCTCAGCCCGTTTATACCCATGTTCCCTTGCACCCCACAGGCACACAGGATTCAATACCTATGCCCACCAACACTCGTGCCTTTGTGCGTGAGCCCGCCTCTACTCCTCCTCCTCCTGCCTCACTCACACCCAACCCTACGTTCTTTACCACTTCAACGGTATCTCCTCACATTGCATCACCCACTCCTTTGTCTCAGTCATCACCAGCTGTGGTCGTACGTGTCTCTGAGCTTGAGGTGAGCTCTACGAGCCCAAGATACTTGTAGTGTTACGAGTGGTGACACCGGCAGGAAGGCCCTAGGCCTTAGTGTCCGCACCGATCACACAATGGTGCATCCAGCGTGCCTTGTCGGGAACCATCTGGTCACTCGTGAGTTTCGCATCGTTTGTGATGTAGCAACTGATCTTTTGGTCGTCAGGCCTAGAGCTAAGGCGTGTGCACTTGTCACTCATAACTCTCCCTTGTTGGCACCTGATCTGGGTACACTGAGGGAGGCTCTCTAAATAGAGGACGCAGACGCCTGGCACGCTGCCTGCGAGGATGAGTTTTGTGCCATCCAAGAGCATGGATTTTATGAGCTAGTCGTCCTTCCACCCGGGAGGAAAACTATTTCTATCTAGTGGGTCTTTTATAAGAAAGTGAAGCTGTACGGTTCACTGGAATGTCACAAGGCTGGCTTGGTCTTCAAGGGGTATTCTTAGATCGAAAACGTCGATTACATTGACACCTTTGCCCTTGTCGATCGCATGACCTCAGCTCGCCCTCTGTTTGGCGTGGTGGCTCAACATGACCGGGAACTACACCAGATGGGTGTGAATAATGCGTTCCTCTATGGCTCTCTAGATGAGGAGATCTATGTGGGCCAACCACCAGGTTTTGAGGACGGTGACAAGGTCTGGCGCTTGCACAAGGCTTTCTACGGCGTCAAGCAGTCTCGTTATGGCAGCCACCGGTCGAGGCGATGATTACGTCATTATGCAGACTTCATATGAATGTTTTGATGCTTTCATTGCATTAAACTTGAAAAAACGTGTGAAACCGACCAGGAACCGGTTCATTTGGTGCAAAGACCAGAAAGATATGCCGTGAAAAGGTGGGAGGTGCACTTCTAGAAAACAGGAGACGCACTTCTAGAAAACAGGAGACGTACCAGTTCGACCTCGGCATGGCGGAGTTGAAAATGAGCCACCCGGCTTAGTTTCAAGTCCACAGGAGCAAGTTCAAGGAACCTGAAAAATTCCTGCTCCGATTGTCAATCTGACTGCACCATTGGAAGGATTAGGTGGCAAAACATCGACTGTTCAAGTTTCACGCCGATCCAACGGTCGGATTGAGAGATTCGAACTTTCGGAATTTCTGGGTGACCATGGGTGACGACTCCATACCTTAGCATGAGAAAAGAAAAAGGCAAGAGGTCCAGGGTCAAGATCGGATGGGAGTAATATGTAAAAAGGTCCTTGGTCTTAGGATTGCCTTGTGACAGTGTGCTGACTAGGATAAAGGTACGTCTCCTTACTTTTTAGGTGAGGTGAGATCCTTATGTGCTAGCCATGGACACATGGCGATTCTCTATGGGATTGTGGGTTATGTGACCACTAAGAGTGAGCCATAAGAGAATTCTCTAGCTCTCTAGGTTGTGTGTGACTGGTCAGCCTGATTGCTAGGCTGATTTCCTCTCTTGTGTGAGATTATGGACTCTAGTGTGTGAGCCTTAGCCTCCATGGCGAAGTGGTGTGGCTTGTGAGAGGGCTGACTTGCCCAAGCTCTAGATCTATATGTACTCCATAATTTTGAGTGATTCAACAAACATTATTCAGCACAAGTGATGCTCTTTCAGTCTCACATGGTCGCTGCTTCAAGGATCCCTCTCTCCTCCAGTTCCAACACTTGGTATTAGAACCAGAATCTGCCAGTTTCAGCCAGCACAGGCAGTCACTGTGAAAGTGACGCTTCAGGGTCAAGGGTTGAAGAAATTCAACAATTGACCAGTGGATCTTCAAGTGCGCAAGATAAGCTTTCCAAAGAATCCAAGATCGCAAAGATCCAACGGTTGGATTGAGAGTTATGCTAAAAACAAGGTCAGCCAGGGCTACACTCTTCTCTTTGAGTAAGACCTTCTCCTTGTGATGACCATAACTCTCTCGTTTCTTTGTCAAATTTAGGAAGTAGCACATGAGAATTGAAGGATTTTTCCTAAGATTTTCATTGGTGCAAAGATATTTGCATTCCATTGGTATGTTTGGGAGAAATGCCGTTTACAAGCTGGATGGTCTGAGTTGGAGTAGGAGCAAAAACATACTCTATTTTCAAGAGGGCATATCATTCAAAATCCCGTGTTGATGACCCTATTTTTGAGGGTCCATCTGAATTTTTTGAGCTGAAATTTCCAGTGGTGGGTTCAGTTTTCCCAAATTCTGAGTCTGTTGGCATCTGCAGTCCATTTTCTGTCAGACAAATTTGTGGCAGAAGCAGCAGCAGAAGCAGGGGTAGTGCCGCCACCCAAGGGCAACATCACCAAAGCTCAAAAGGGTAGCAGCAGGCGTTATGACAGTAGCCCAGCCTTTGGAGAGGCTAGAGGGACGCACGAATTTCATGTTTTGAAAGAGCCGTACCCGCCTCCTTTTGGAGGAGAGGGGCTTGTGGGAGGTGGTGAGCGACGAGGAGCCAACTCCTAATCCACAAGCAGAAGGCATCACCGAAGCGCAGGTGGTGGTGAGAAAGACGCTGCAGAAGGGTGCAGCAGATGCAAGTTCATCTACAACTGCAGCAACGATGTATGGGGAGTGGAAAATGAAGGACAGGCAGGGCTATAGGTTACTTATCAACACCATCTCCATCCCGCATCTTTAGTACGTGAGTGACAAGGCTACTACAAAAGAGGGGTGGGATGCATTGTGCAAGAAGTATAAGAGCAAAGATCCTGCATTCCTTATGCTTTTAGAGGAGAAGATGATGGCGTTGAAGATGTAGGGTGGTGAAGGGATGGAGGCGTACTTGGACAGGGCAAAGGAGCTGGCGAAGCAACTGAAAGCAACCGGCAACCCTATGGAAGAGATGCGCTTCATTCTCCTCTTGCTAAGGGGACTCCCAACAAGCTACGAATGGTACAAGAGACGCTCAAGTGCCAGCCGAATCTTGACCTCGACTTCATCTGCATGCACCTGGTGAAGGTAGAATTGCATCGCAATACAGTAAAGCGTAACCAGGAGCAGCCATGGGCTCACGCAACTAGGAGCAGCAGTAGTCTGGGCAGCAGAGAGGCAAAAAGAAAGGAAAGTACCACTACTTCCAGAAAGAGGGGCACTACAAGAAAGAGTGCTTCAAGTTTAAGAGGGGCCAGAAGGAGCACATGCAGCAGTCATTGCAACAACAGTAGAAGCAGCAGCCTCCACAGCAACAGCAGCAGCAATCACAACGGCGTTAGCAGCAGCAGCAGCAGAACCAGACCGGCATGCACCATTTTGGCAACATCAACGTGGCCAAGGAGGTGTGCGCCGGCCTCTTCATGGTAAAGTCAGACATGTCATAGGTGGAAAAGGTGAAGCAAGAGTCTGACGCATCACAAGGAGTAGTTCTCGTAGTTGCTGTCAATTCCCCCCTCGTCCTATTGCTTCGGGTGATGATCGGGTGGTGTATGCTGAGGGGATTGGGATTGTGGAGATGTGGTTGAAGACCCCGCGTGGCATTGAAGTGGGAGTATTCCATGGTGTGCTGTATGTACCTAATGCTGCGTTCAACATTCTCTCAGTCTCCTCTCTTACCAACACAGGACTGCGCGTCGTCTTTGACGATGACTATGGCTACATCCTCGACAAGGAAACAGGAGAGGAGTTGGCCAGGTCAGTAAAGGAAGGTGACATGTACCGCTTGCTCGGGGCAACCAAGATCCCGCGTGAGCAGTCTTACAGGAATGGTGTAGGCGACAGCTGGCGAGATCTAGTATGCGTGCTATGGCCACATTGGCATGCGCGCCTTACAGCAGCTTCAAACAAAGCAGATGGTGCGTAACTTGCGCACCATCTCCAAATTTGAGATGCAGTTGTGCATCGGCTGTTTGGAGGGGAAGCAGCATCACGAAGCGTTCTCTGGAGCAGGGGAGCACACGAAGGAGGTGCTGGAACTGGTCCACACAGACTTGTGTGGCCCGATGCAGACCCAGATCTTTGGATGCTCTAGGTGTTTCCTCACCTTCATTGATGATTTCAACCGTTACACTGCTGTGTACTTCCTTGGTTCCAAGGACCAGGGTTTGGACAGGCTCAAGGAGTTCAAAGCAATGGTGGAGAACCAAAGCGGCAAGAAAATCAAGGCGTTGGGCAGTGACCACGGTGGCAAGTATCTGAGCAAGGACTTCTAGGACTACCTCGCAGCAACTGGAATCAAGGCGCAGCGCATTGTGCCATACGCGCCGCAACACAACAGCATAGCAGAATGCGCCAACCGCACCATCATTGAGTCGGCGCGCTCCATGGTGCACGCGACTGGGCTCACATACGACTCTTGGGCCGAAGCAGTGAGCATTGTTGTGTACATAAAAAACCGCATTCCAACTAAGGTGCTGGAGCAGATGATGCCGTACGACGCATGGTTCGGCAGAAAGTTGAGCGTGGGCCATCTTTGCACATTTGGCAGCCTAGCGTACATGCACGTGCCCAAGGAGAAGCAGCAGAAGTGGGACGTGAAGAGCGCGCAGATGTTGATGATTGGCTATGACGTGGCCAGTAAGGCGTATTGCCTCTATGAGAGGGATACTGGCCACGCCATCATTTTCAGGCATGTCTTCTTCAACGAATGTAACGTCATTGGCACCAACATCATCTGTGAAGAGACACCAGAACCAGCAGTTGACAAGGCAATGGAAGCAAAAATCCTTCCTCATCGATTCTCTCTTGATCCTTCCTCCACTATGACAGTGGGAGAACCAGTCTACTCTCCCATGTCTGATGAAGAAGATACAGCAGCCTCATCGGCAAAAGCAGAGGAAGGAGATACAACACTAGCAACAGCAGCAGATGTGCCTACAGTAGTGGGCCAAACGCCCACTAACGCCCAAACACCAGGTCGTAGATACCCTCTTAGGCTGCGCTTCAGGCTTGGAGAACGTGTTAACTTCTAGATACTGCAGAAACCAGAATAGATGAATGTCGCAGTTGTAGCAGATTCAGATGAACCAACGTCATACAAGGAGGCCATGGCTGCACCAGATGTAGCAGATTGGGCGCAAGCTGTGCAGCAAGAGATACACTCGTAGCTGGACAACGGCACGTGGGAGCGGACCGAGCATCCACCTGGCCGCAAGGTGATCAAGTGCAAGTGGGTGTTCAAGAAGAAGCGGGGAGCAGATGGCAACCTAGAGAAGTACAAGGCAAGGCTGGTCGCCAAGGGCTACTCACAGCAAGAGGGCATCGACTACACAGAAACCTTTGCCCCCATTGCAAAACTTGCCTCTGTGCGCATGCTCCTCTCTTATGCAACAGCTGAGGACTTTCTGGTTCACCACATGGATGTCAAGACAACATTCTTGAATGGTGACTTGGAGGAGGAGATCTTCATGGAGTAGCCAGAGGGGTTTGTCATGAATTGCCAGAAGTACCTCGTTTGTAAGCTGTAGAAGTCGCTGTACGGTCTCAAGCATGTGTCGCGTGCTTGGAACCCGAAGTTGGATGCGGCGCTGCAATACATGGGGTTTGAGCGTAGTGAGTGTGACTACAACGTTTATCGCTAGCAGCATGGTCATGGGGTGCTCATAATCATTCTCTATGTGGCTGACATGCTCCTCCTTTCCAATAGCATGTGTACACTACAGGAGTTCAAGGAGGAAATGCAAGAGCACTTCCAGATGTCTGATCTCGGAGAAGCCTCATCCATCCTCGGTATCCAGATTATGCGTGACCGCCAACTACGTACCGTCTCCCTGCTGCAGAGCCGCTACATCAAGGATGTCTTGTAGCGGTTCGGCATGGTAGAAGAAAAACCCATCGGCACGCTGCTTGAGATGCGGCAGTACCTCATGAGCTTTAGTGGAGAAGCAGATGCGGCTGAGCGGCAGAAGTACCAGAGCACTGTCGATAGTCTCATGTACCTGATGGTGGTAACCAGGCCGGACCTTGGACAGGCTGTGAGTGCTGTGAGCCAAAACATGGAAAATCCCGGACCTGAGTACCAGAAGGCGATGAAGCGGATCTTCCGCTACCTTGTTGGAACCATCAACATCGGCATCACCTACAATTGCACCGATGACAACATCATCCGCTACACTGACGCAGATTGGGCTTCAAACCCTGAGGATCGAAAGTCAATCTTTGGATATGTGTTCCTTGTGAATGAAGGTGCCATAAGCTGGTGCAGCAAGTGGCAAGTGGTTATGGCCACCACAAGCACAGAAGCTAAGTACGTGTCTCATAGCTTTGGAGCAAAGGAAGCAGTTTGGCTCCAACCTTTCATGGCAGAGATGAGTGGGAGTGCGGCAGTTCATGTTGCTGTACGCGTTGCCAATGAAGGCGCAATCGCATTCGCCAAGAATCTAGAGCACCATGCACGCACCAAGCACATTGACATTGCATATCATTTCATTAGGCACATGGTGCAGGAGGGTGCTATCAAGGTGGAATTCACTCCAAGCACCAAGCAGGTTGCTGGTTTCTGTACCAAGCCAGTGACACGTGAGAAGCAGCAGTACTGCATGAGGGCATGTGGGCTCAGCACACTCCGACTGCAGCAAAGTGGGAGATTGTTGGAAAATGAGCCATTTGGCTTAGTTTCAAGTCCACAAGAGCAAGTTCCAAGAAACTACCAGATGCCTACTCCGATTGTCAATCCAAATTCACCATTGAAAAGATCATGTGGAAACATCTCTATGGTCCAAGTTTCACGCCGATCCAATGGTCGGATTGAGAGATATGAGTTTTCGGAAATGCCAGGGTCATCGACCACCGGTGTCTGGGTGACCATGGGTGAGGGCTCCATACCTTAGCATGAGAAAAGAAAAAGGCAAGAGGTCCAAGGTCAAGACCTGATGGGAGTAATATCCAAAAAGGAACTTGATATTAGGATTGCCTTGTCAGAGTGTGCTGACTAGGATAAAGGTACCTCTCCTTGCTTTTTAGGTGAGGTGAGATCCTCGTGTGCTAGCCATGGACACATGGCGATTCTCCATGGGATTGTGGGTTATGTGACCACTAGGAGTGAGCCATGAGAGCATTCTCTAGCTCTCTAGGTTGTGTGTGACTGGTCAGCCTGATTGATATGCTGATTTCCTCTCTTGTGTGAGATTGTGGACTCTAGTGTGTGAGCCTTAGCCTCCATGGTTAAGTGGTGTGGCTTGTGAGAGGGCTGACTTGCCCAAGCTCTAGATCTATATGCACTCCATCATTTTGAGTGGTTCAACAACCATTATTCAGCACAAGTGATGCCCTTTCAGAACCACATGCTCGCTGCTCCAAGGCCCCCTCTCTCTCCCAGTTCCAACACATTCCGTGCAGGGACTAGAAAAATACGGCCGTATAAAGATGGGAGTCACACTTCTAGAAAACAGAAGACGCACCGGTTCGACCCCGAGCACGGCGGAGGAATTTTCGTGCCCATCGCAGCCACAACACTCTTGGATGGATGCTTAGCCAATGAGTCAAGGTTAATTGGGATCCATGGGCGCTTTGGGATGGCGGCTGGAGCTACATGCGCAAGCAAGGGTGGTTCGGGAGGCCGTGACCTTTGCTGGCGGTGCTGCCAGTGGACATCACGCGTGGAGCACTAAAACGGCCATAACTTAGCCATTTCTCCACGGATTGAGGTGTTCTTTGGTGTGTTAGAAATATTGCGGCACGTAATACATTATGCATGTGTTATCTTCATGAGTGAACCTCGGTAAAGTGCTTCGGAGCGCCGAGGAGATTTCAGCTGGCTCACAGGGGTTGGTACACAAGGAAACCTAGGGGTTGTTCTAGGTATGGCAATCTTACACAGAGACTCTGTACATTGCCTTGAACTGACCTATCAAGTCTAAAGGATTCATTCCTTGCCCAACTCTCCTTGTGTTCCAAGTATTACCTCGCACACGTCCATTTGGTCCTACAAGTCTTCCGCCACGCACCTTGGTGCCAACGTCGCCAGGAGAGTCGCACGACGGGAACCTTGGTCACTAGCAGTGGCCTTGGTACTAGGAGATGGTCGTGTGGCATCTCAAGGGTTGGCCCATACACCAAGAGGTTGAGGGTTGGGAGGTTTATCCCAAGGGCTCGGTGTGTGACCGTCACGCCGGACGCCCCTCTGTTCACATTTGGTATCAGAACACGTGGACGTTCACTCGGTACTGCGCGGACCCAAGGGAGGCAGCAGATCTGGTACAACTGCGGTTGGCCAGAATTGTTTCATCACAAGCAAAACCATGGCGGCAGCGGCATTTGACCAGGCTTACCTCATGGAGAAGATCCGGCGTGCTCTTCACAAGTTGCATCAAGAGAACTAGCAGCTACGCACCGAGGTTGAGGCGAGGTACGCCGGCCAAGGGAGCAGTGCGTTGGAGGGTGTCGCATTGGCATCCGCACTTGCCTTTCGGCGGCCCAAGCCAAAGGAGCCGGATTTCTACACCGCCAAGGGCAGTGCGGGTGAGTGGCTCTTCACGTTGAACTCGTAATTCACGGTATTGGATGTTCCCCTGGGATGATATTCCACGAGAATGGAGCATACTCATATGCTGCTCCGAGGAATAGCGCTATAGTGGTGGTCATCATTGTGCAGGCGGAACGTCGCTGGGTTGCGGATGGGTTGGGGGCCGGGCAATGGCTTCAGCCATTGGTTAGTCTACCGCTGGGGCAGGAAGTGCAGCTCGGTGTACGGGCATTGACGGAGAAACCAGAGATGAGGGAGCAGTTTGAGACAATACTCCAGGCGCGTTTTGATCTCCTCAACAGCAGCTGAGTCACACGTGACAAGATCAAGCACGTCAAGCAATGCGGATCGGTCCAGGACTACACTGCACGCTTCATGGCCTTGGCAACGCAGATCGACGACCTCTCGGACGCGAAGGCATATGATCGCTACCATGACGACCTGAAGCTGCACGTCCGACGTGAGCTCGCGGTGCTTGGGTTGCAGACCTTTGCAGAGTTGGTCTCGACGACGGAGCGCATCGACGCGGTAAGCTACAATGCACGACGGACCAGCTATGCAACCCAACAACAGGTGGAGAAGCCGGGTGAGGCTGTACCCATCGAGGTGGATGCAATCCAAGCCGGACAGAGGGGCGTGGACTGGCAGCAAGGACGAAGAGGCAAATACTGGGCTTGTGGCAAGGAGGGTCATCACAAGCGGGACTGCCCCAAGCGCAAGGCACAACAGGGAAATGGGCAGCAACAATGAGGAGGGGATGACCTATTGCTACAAGTCTTTCGTCCGCAAGGGACAGCATCAGCCCCAAAAGGCTTTTGCCGATTAAGGAGTTGCCTCAAGTGCTATTGCGGAATGAAGGCGAGACCTGGAAGTTTCTTGGAATCATCTTGGAGCTGGTTCTTCAGACCTCGGAGGGGAGTTTCAAGGGTCGGAGGAAGCTACGCGGGCTGCTGGACGGCTGTGCGAGCCATAGTTTCTTCAACGACAAGTTGGCAATGAGGTTGGAGCTCGCACGGCTACCATGGACGTCGGCCAAGGCACGACAGGTGTCCAGAGTGGTGGAGTGCGGCAGGCCTCTCATCACGTACAAGGCCCACATGGGTGAGTTGGTGTGCGACATGGAATTCCAAACGTACCCTATGGATGATTACGATTGCTTAATCGGCCGGTATTGGTTGCACAGCTCATAATACGAGTCACAAATGGTCAGAGGGGGAAACAATGGTTTGGCAACACTAGTTATCAACTAGAAAATACAACCACCTTCAATAAGTAGTTTCATGGTGTGGCTACCATGCACAATGACCAACCAAAGTAGGGATGTATCACTTACCATGACCAAGCATTCCACTGCGTGTGGTCAATGTTGACAACTCATAATGCGAGTCACAAATGATCAGAGGGAGAAACATTGTTTTGGAAAGACTAGTTATTGACTACAAAGTAGAAAAACCTTCTAGAAGTAGTGGCACGGTGTTGCCCTATGCAGAATGACCAACCAAAGTAGGCAAATGTCACTGATAATGACCAAAGAATTTCACTATGTTTGGACAACGTTGACATCTCATTCTACAAGTCACAAATGGGTCACAGGGGAAAACAATGGTTTAAGAAAACTAGTTATTGACTATCAAGTACAGAGACCTTCAATATGAAGCGGAACAGGTTACCATGCACAATGACCAACCAAGGTAGGCGTATGTCACTGACCATGACCAAATAAAATCACTATGGGAGGCCAATGTTCAGAACTCATAACACGAGTCACAAATGGTAAGAGGGGGACAGAATGGTTTGGAAATACTAGTTATCAAATAGTGAGTACAAAGAGCTTCAACAAGTAGTGGCACAGTGTGGCCACCATGCAAAAAAACCAAACAAGGTAGGCGTATGTCACAGACAATGACCAATTAATTCCACTACGTGTAGTCAACGTTGACAATTCATAACATGAGTCACAAATGGTCAGAGGGGGAAACAATGGTTTTGGAAATACTATTTTTTTGACTAGCAACTACAAAGCCCTTCAATAAGTAGTGGCACGATGGGGCTACCTTGCACAATGACCAACCACGGTAGGCGTATGTCACTGACCATGACCAAATAAAATCACTATGGGAGGCCAATGTTCAGAACTCATAACACGAGTCACAAATGGTAAGAGGGGGACAGAATGGTTTGGAAATACTAGTTATCAAATAGTGAGTACAAAGAGCTTCAACAAGTAGTGGCACAGTGTGGCCACCATGCAAAAAAACCAAACAAGGTAGGCGTATGTCACAGACAATGACCAATTAATTCCACTACGTGTAGTCAACGTTGACAATTCATAACATGAGTCACAAATGGTCAGAGGGGGAAACAATGGTTTTGGAAATACTATTTTTTTGACTAGCAACTACAAAGCCCTTCAATAAGTAGTGGCACGATGGGGCTACCTTGCACAATGACCAACCGAAGTAGGCATATGCCACTATCCATGACGAAAGAATAATACTCTGATGGGTCAACATTAACAACTCAAAATACGGGTCACAAATGGTCAAAGGGGGAAACAATGATTTGGGAAGACTAGTAATGAACTAGCTAGTACAAAGAACTTCACCCGGTAGTTGCAAGGTGTGGCTACCATGGACAATGACCAACCAAAGTAGGCATATGCAACGGACCATGACCTTAGAATGTCACCATCTGTGGTCAACGTTGAGAACCCATAAAAAAAGTCACAAACGGTTTGAGGGAGAACCATGGGTTGGGAACTCTAGTTATCAACTAGCAAGTACAAAGGTCTTCATCAAGTAGTGGCATGCTGTGGCTACCGTGCACGATGACCAACCAAAGTAGGCATATGTCACTTATCATGACCAGAAAATTTCACTTTCTGTGGTCAACGTTGACAACTCATAATACGAGTCACAAATGGTCAAAAGGGGAAAATGGTTTGGGAATACTAGTCATCAACTAGCAAGTAGAAAGACATTTTCAATAAGCAATGGTACGGTGTGGCTACCATGCACAATGAAAAACCAAAGTAGGCATATGTCACTGACCATGACAAAAAGAGATCCACTATGTGTGGCCAACATTGAAAGCTCATAATGCAAGTCATAAATGGTAAGAGGAGCACAATATGGTTTGGGAACACTAGGTATTGTCTAGCAAGTACGAATACCTTCAATAAGTAGTGGCA
Organism: Penium margaritaceum; assembly: GCA_023375785.1. Lineage (NCBI taxonomy): Eukaryota > Viridiplantae > Streptophyta > Zygnematophyceae > Desmidiales > Peniaceae > Penium > Penium margaritaceum. Next base: position 28,375 of record SZWC01009516.1, read on the forward strand.
CGGTGTGACTACCATGCACAATGACCAATCAAAGTAGGCATATGCCACTCATCATGACCATATGAGTTTCACTATTTGTGGTCAATGTTGACAACTCATAACACGAGTCACAAATGGTCAGAGGGAGAGACAACAGTTTGGGAATACTTGTAATCAACTAGCAAGTACAAAGATCTTCAATAAGTAGTGGCACAGTGTGGCTACCATGCACAATGACCAACCAAAGTAGGTATATGTCACTAATCAAGACCAAAGAGTTTTACTAGGTGTGGTCAACGTTGACAACCCATCATACTAGTGACAAATTTGAAGAGGGGGGAAAAATGGTTTGGGAATACTAGTTATCAACTGGCAAGTACAAATACCTTCAGTTAGTAGTAGCACGGTGTGGCTACCATGCACAATGATCTACCAAAGTAGGTGTATGTCACTGACCATGACCAAATAATTTCACTATGATGGGTCAATATTGACAACTCATAATACGAGTCACAAATGGTCAGAGGAGGAAACAGTGGTTTGGCAACACTATGTATCAACTAGCAAGTACAAAAATGTTCAATAAGTAGTGGCACAGTGTCGCTACCATGCATATTGACCAACCGAAGCAGGCATATGTCACTGACCATGACTGAATAACTTCAGTACGTGTGGTCAACGTTCACAAGCCACAACATGAGCCACAAATGGTAAGAGGGGGAAGCAATTGTTTGAAAATACTAGGTATCGTCTAGCAAGTACAAAACCCTTCAATGCATTGTGGCACGTCGTGACTACCGTACAGAATGACCAACCATAATATGCATCTGTCACTGACCATGACCAAAGCATTTCACTATGTGTGGCCAATGTTGACAACTCGTAAAACCAAGCACAAATGGTAAGAGGAGGAAACAATGGTTTGTGATTACTAGTTATGAACTAGCAAGTACAAAGACCTTCAACACGTAGTGGCACGATGTAGCTAACATGCACAATGACCAACCAAATTAGGCGTATGTCACTGACCATGACCAAAGAATTCGACTCTGTGTGGTCAACGTTGACAACTCATAATATGAGTCACAAACGGTCAGAGGGTGAAATAATGGTCTGGAGATACTAGGTATCGACTAGCAAGTAATAATACCTTCAACAAGAAGTGGCACGCTGTGGCTACCATACACAATGACGAAACAGTGTAGGCATATGTCACTGACCATGACCAAATAATTCCACTATGTGTGGTAAACGTGGATAACCCATAACATGAGTCGCAAATGGTCAGAGGGAGAAGCAATGGTATGGAAACAGTACTTATCAAGTAGCAAGTACAAAGACCTTTTCTATCAGTAGTGGCACGGTTTGGCTAGCATGCACAATGACCGTCCAAAGTAGGCACATGTCACTGACCATGATCAAAGAATCTCAATATGATGGGTCAATGTTCACAACTCAGAATATGAGTCACAAATGGTCAGAGGGGGAAGCAATGGTTTGGCAACACTAGGTATTAACTAGCAAATACAACAATCTTCAATAAGTAATTGCATGGTGTGGCTACCATTCACAATGACCAACCAAAATAGGAATATGTCACTTACCATGATCAAAGAGTTCCATTGTGTGTGGTCAATGTTGACAGCTCATAATACAAGTTGCAAATGGTCAGAGGGAGAAACAATGTTTTGGAAAGACTAGTTATTGACTATAAAGTAGAAAACCCCTCAAGAAGTAGTGGCACGGTATTGCTACCATGCACAATGACCAACCAAAGTAGGCATATGTCACTGTTCATGACCAAAGAACTTCACTACTTTTGGTCGGCGTTGACATCTCATTTTACAATTCACAAATGGGTCACATGGGAAAACATCGGTTTAAGAATAATAGTTATTGAATAGCAAGTACAAAGACCTTCAATTTGAAGCGGTACAGTGTGGCTACCATGCACAATGACCAACCAAGGTAGGCATATGTCACTGACCATGACCAAATAATATCACTATGGGGGGCCAACGTTGATAACTCATAACACGAGTCACAAATGGTCAGAGGGGCAAGTAATGGTTTGGGAATACTTGTTATCAACTAGTCAGTACAAAGACCTTCAATAAGTAGTAGAGATACGGTTAATCACCCAAATTCACACACTTGATGATCAGTGTATCAAAAAGTATATTTCTGCGTGCAACCGTTTTTCACAAAACATCTACATGCATGCATGCCAAAAAAGCCCATATGTACATTCCTTTTACATACCCTACTGATCTTTAAATTCGATTTTTTCAAACTTGCTATTCATGTGATCTTTATATTCTTTCAAGGTTTTGGGTCATACAGTTATTTAGGTGGGTCTTTAACTTTCGTCGAACAAAAAAAGCGAATCCTTGAATTCGACGACGACCCTATTCGACACCGCCACTTCAGGCCGCGGCATCGTGCAAGGCCAGTCTGACGAGGCGGCTTTCTGTTTTCTCGCAGAAATCCGCCTTGTCAGACTGGCACATCACTCATTCGAAGCATACAGCCCGGGTATTTGAGCAGGATGCGAGCAAAAACGGTCAAAAAAATGATCAGAACACACATAATAACAGGCAAATGAACTTCTACATGAAAGGTAGGAGTGAACCCCGCTTACAAGATATAAATTTTAAAAATATCACCCTAAAGAATTATTTACGTGGTACCTAACTAATTTGACTAATTTACATTTTTGTTGAACAACATCGACCAAAAAAAATTGAACATCGAAATTAAAGATCAGTAGGGTAATGAAAAACATGATGGGCTCTATGCGAGATTTAGTAGTTTCTGTGGATAGTTCATGTTCACTAGTTTGTTCGCTTTCTAATGCACTTGTTGATGCACAGTTTTGCGGGTGAGGCAATTGGTCGTATATGAAGTAGTGGCACGGTGTGGCCACCATGCACAATGACCAATGAAAATATGCATATGCCACTAACCATGACCGAAGAGTTTTGCTATGATGGATCAACATTGACAACTGAAGATACGGGTCGCTACTGGTCAGAGGGGGACACAATGATTTACGAATACTAGCTATCAACTAGCTAGTACAAAGTACTTCACCTGGTAGTTACAAGGTGTGGCTACCATGCACAATGACCAACCAAAGTAGGCATATGTCAACGACCATGACCTTAGAATGTCACCATTTGTGGTCAACGTTGAGAACCCATAAAGCAAGTCACAAACGGTTTAAGGGGGGAACCATGATTTGGGAACAATGGTTATCCACTAGCAAGTACAAAGGTCTTTAAAAAGTATTGGCACGCTTTGGCTACAATGCACGATGACCAACCAAAGTAGGCATATGTCACTTATCATGACTAAAGATTTTCACTGTCTCTGGTCAACGTTGACAACTCATAACACAAGTCACAAATGGTCAAAAGGGAAAAAAACTGGTTTGGGAAGACTAGTTTTAAACTAGCAAGTAAAAAGACCTTTTCAATAAGCAATGGTATAGTGTGGCTACAATGCACAATGACCAACCAAAGTAAGCATATGTCACTGACCGTGACCAAAGAATTCCACCATGTGTGGCTAACGTTGACAACTCATAGTACAAGTCACAACTGGTAAGAGGGACACACAATGGTTTGGGAACACTATATATTGTCTAGCAATTACAAAGACCTTGAATAAGTAGTGACACGGTGTGGCTACCATGCAAAAAGAGCATCCAAAGTAGGCATATGCCACTTATCATGACCCAACGAATGTCACTATTTGTGGTCAATATTGACAACTCATAACACGAGTCACAAATGGTCAGAGGGAGGAACAATGGCTTGGGAATACTTGTTATCAACTAGCAAGTACAAGGTTCTTCAATAAGTAGTGGCATAGTGTGGCTACCATGCACAATGACCAACCAAAGCAGGCATATGTCACTAATCAAGACCAAAGAGTTTTACTAGGAGTGGTCAACGTTGACAACCCATTATACTAGTCACAAATATTGAGGGGGAACTAATGGTTTAGGAATAGTAGTTATCAACTAGCAAGTACAAATACCTTCAGGTAGTAGTAGCATGGTGTGGCTACCATGCACAATGACCTACAAAAGTAGGCATATGTCACTGACCATGACCAAAGAATTTCACCATGATGGGCCAACGTAGACAACTCATAACACGAGGAAAAAATGATCCGAGGAGGGAAAAAATGGTTTGGGAACACTAGGTATCAACTAGAAATTACAAAGACCTTTATAAGTAGCGGCACGGTGTGGCCACCATGCACAATGACTTACCAAAGTATGCATATGTCACTGATCATGATCAAAGAAATCCAAAACGATTGGTCAACATTCACCACTCATAATACAAGTCAGAAATGGTCAGAGGGGGAAACAATGTGCTGGGAACACTAGTTATCAACTAGCAAGTACAAAGATCTTCAATAAGTAGTGGCACAGTGTGGCTACCATGCACAATGACAAACCAAAATAGGCATTTGTCACTGACCATGACCAAATAATTTCACTATGTGTGGTCAACGTTGACAACTTGTAACATGAGTCACAAATGGTCAGAGGGGGAAATAATGGTCTGGGAATACTAGTTATCGACTAGGAAGTACAAAAACCTCCGATAAGTAGTGGCACAGTGTGTCTACCATGCAAATGACCAAGCAAATATGCATATGCCAGTAAGGCTGCACACCAGTACGGAAGCGCGGTTCTGAGAATGGAATCAGAACCACAGTTCTGGTTCTAGCTCTTAACCACGGTTCCGGTTTGGAACTGTGGTTCCTCTTGGAACCGCGGTTCTGGTTACGGTTTCATAGAAGTTCCCCTCGTAAGCAAGGAATGTGAAGCACGGTCGGCTCCCAATATCATGTTTTTTTCCAAGGTGCCACATCGACAAACAAAGTCCATAACTTCCCCCCTCCCCACTCATCATCGCCTTCATAGACCTGGGTTCAGGAACTGTGGTTCCTGGAAAGTTATAGGGTCGTGGAACCAGAACCGCGGTTCTGATTCCAGAACCGGAACCGTGGTTCCAGAGCTTTGGTTCCTGTAACCTGTGTGCACCCTTATAAGTCAGTGACCTGAACCAAAGAATGTTACTGTGTGTAGTCAACTTTGACAACTCATAACACGAGTAAAAATGGTCAGAGGGGGGAAACAAAGGTTTGTGAACACTAGGTCTCGACTAGCAGGTACAAAGACCTTCAGTAAGTAGTAATGTGGCTATCATGCACAATGCCAACCAAAGTAGCCATATGTCACTGAACATGACCAAAGGAATTCCACTGTGTGTGGTCAATTTTCACGACTCATAATAGGAGTCACAAATGGAAAGAGGGTGAAACAATGGTTTGGGAATACTAGTTATCGACTAGCAAGTACAAAGACGTTCTATAAGTAGTGGTACGGTATGGCTACCATGAACAACGATTAACAAAAGTATGCATATTCACAGACCATGACCAAAGAATTCCACTGTACGTGATCAATACTAACAACTTCTAACACGAGTCACAAATGGTCAGAGGGGGAAACAATGGTTTGGGAATACTAGTTATCAACTAGAAAGTTCAAAGACCTTCGATACGTAGTGGCATGGTTTGACTACCATGCACAATGACCAACCAAAGTAGGCGTATGTCACTGACTAAGACCAAAATAATTCCACTATGATGGTCCACGTTCACAACTCTTAATACGAGTCCCAAATGGTCAGAAGGGGACACAATGGTTTGGAAACAATACATATTGTCTAGTAAGTACAAAGAACTTCAATACGTAGCGGTGCGGTGTGGCTACCATGCACAATGACCAACCAAATTAGGCGCATGTCACTGACCAAAGAAGTTCACTATGTGTTGTCAACGTTGACAACTCATGACACGAGTCACAAAGGGGGAAACAATGGTTTGGGAATACTTGTTATTGACTAGCAAGTACAAAGATCCTCAACACATGATACCACGGTGTGGCTATCATGCGCAATGACCAACCAAAGTAGGCATATGTCACTGATCATGACCAAAAAAATTCACTGTGTGGTCAACGTTGACAACTCATAGTACAAATCACAGGTGGTCTGAGGGGGAAACAGTGGTTTAAGAATACTGTGTATCATCTAGCAAGTACAAAGACGTTCAATAAGTAGTGGCACGGTATAGCCACCATGCACAACGACCAACCAAAGTGGGCGTATGTCACAGACCATGACCAACAAATTCCACAATGTGTTGTCAATGTTCCCAACCCATAACACGAGTCACGAATGGTCAGAGGGGGGAAAAATGGTTTGAAAAGACTATTTTTAACTAGCAAGTACAAAGATATTCAATAAGTAGTGGCACAGTTTGGCTATCATGCACAATGACCAACCAAAGTACGCATATGTCACTGACTATGAGTAAATAATTTCACTATGATGGGTCAACGTTCACAACTCATAATACAAGTCACAAATTGTCAGGTGGTAAAAAAATGATTTGGTAATACTATTTATCAACTAGCAATTACAAAGACCTTCAAAACGTAGTGGCACGGTGTGGCTACCATGCACAATGACCAACCAAAGGAGGCATTTGTCACTGACAATGACCACGGATTTCACTATGATGGGTCAACATTCACAACGTATAACATGAGTCACAAATGGTCAGAGGGGGAAACAATGGTTTGGTAAAAATAGTCATCAACTTGCAAGTACAAAGACCTTCAACAAGAAGTGGAAATGTATGGCTACCATGCACAATGACCAACCAAAGTAGGCATATGTCACTGACCGTTACCAAAGAGTTTCACTATGTGGTGGATGTTGACAACTCATAATACGAGTCACAAATGGTCGGAGGGGGATACAATGGTTTTGAAACACTAGTTAGCATCTAGCAAGCACAAAAATCTTAAGAAAATAGTGGCACCGTGTGGTTACCATGCACAATGACCAACCAAAGTAGGCATATGTCACTGACCATGACCAAAGGAGTTTCACTATGGGTGGTCATTGTTGACAACCCATAACACAGGTCACAAATGGTCAGATGGGCAATAATGGTTGGAGAATACTAGTTTTTTGCTAGAAAATACAAAGACTTTCAATACATAGTGGCACGGTGTGGATACCAAGAATAATGACCAACCAATGTAGACATATGTCACTGATCATGACCAAAGAATATCACTATGTGTGGTCAATGTTGACGAATCATAGCACGAGTCACAAATGGTCAGAGGAAGAAAAAATGGTATGGGTTACTAGGTATTGACTAGCAAGTAGAAAGACCCTCAATAAGTAGTGCCACGGTGTGGCTACCATGCACAATGACAAACCAAAGTATGCATGTGTCTCTTATCATGACCAAATTGTTTCACTATGTGTGGTCAACATGGACAACTCATTACCCGAGTCACAAACAGTCACTGGGGGGACATAATGGTTTGGAAAAACTAGGTGTTGTCTAGTAAATGCAAAGACCTTCCATACATCCTGGCTACCATTCACAATGGCAAACCAAACTAGGCGTATGTCACTGACCATGACCAAAGGATTCCACTATGCGTGGTCAATATTGACAACACATAACACAAGTCACAAATGGTCATAGGGGGAAACAATGGTTTGGGAATACAAGTTTCCATCTAGCACGTATAAAGATCTTCAATAAGTTGTTGCACGGTATGGATACCAAGCATACTGAGCAAACAAAGTAGGCATATGTTACTGATCATGACCAAAGAATTTCAATATGTGTGGTCAATGTTGACAACTCATAATACAAGTCACAAATGGTCAGAGGGGGAAACAATGATTTGGGAACACTAGGTATCTTCTAGTAAGTACAAACGCCTTCAATAAGTAGTGTCATGGTGTGGCTACCATGCACAATGACCAACCAAAGGAGGCATATGTCATTAACCACGACCAAAGAATGTCACTTTGTGTGGTCAACATTGACAACTCATAATACGAGTCAAACATGGTCAGAGGGGGAAAATGGTTCAGGAATGCTAGTTACTGATTAGCAAGTACAACGATCTTCAAGACGTAGCTGCTTGGTGTAGCTACCATGCACAATGACCAGCCAAAGCAGGCATATGTCACTTAAAATGACCAAAGAATTTCACTGTGTATGGTCAACGTTGACAACTCAGAATACAAGTGATAAATGGGATGAGGGAGAAACAATGGTTTGAGATTCCTAGGTTTCGGCTAGCAAGTACAAAGACCTCTAATAAGCAGTGGCATGGCGTGGCTACCGTGCACAAAGACCAACCAAAGTAGTCATATGTCACTGACCATGGCCAAATAATTTTACTATATGTGGTCAATGTTGACAACTCATAACACGAGCCACAAATGGTAAGAGGGGGAAACAATGGTTTGGGAATACTAGTTATCAATAAGACCTTTAATAAGTGGTGGCACAGTGTGGCAACCATACACAATTCCCAATCAAAGTAGTCATATGTCACTGACCATGACCAAATAATTTCGCTATGTGTGGTCAACGTTGACAGTTCATAACACGAGTAACAAATCGGCAAAGGGGGAAACAATGGTTTGGGAATACTAGTTATTCACTAGCAAGTACAAAGACCTTCAATAAGTAGTGGCACGCAGTGGCTACCATGCACAATGACCAACCAAAGTTGGCATATGTCACTGACCATGACCAAAGAATTTCATAGTGTTTCGTCCACGTTGACAACCCAAAATACAAGTCACAAATGGCCAGAGGGGGAAAAAACGGTGTTGGAATACTGGGTATCTACTAGCAAGTACAAAGACCTTCAATAAATAATGGCATGGAGTAGCTTCCATGCACAATGAGCAACGAACGTAGGCATGTGTCACAGACAATGACCAAAGAATTTCATTATGTGTGGTCAACCTTAACAACTCATAACACGAGTCGCAAATGGTCAAAAGGAGAACAATGGTTTATGAATTCTAGTTATCTACTAGCAATTACAAAGACTTTCAGTAGGTAGTGGCTCGGTATGGATACCAAGCTTAATGACCAACGAAAGTAGGCAGTTGTAACTGACCATGACCAAAGAATTTCACTATGTGTGGTCAACGTTGACAACTAATAACATGAGTCACAAATGCTTGGAGGGAGAAGCAATGGTTTGGGAATACTATGTGTTGAATAGCTAGTTTTTCAATAAGAAGTGGCACGGTGTGGCTACCATGCACAATGAACAACCAAAGTAGACATATTTTACTGACCATGACGAACGAATGTCACTGTGTATGGTTAACATTGAGAACTCATAACACGAGTCACATATGGTAAAAGGGAGAAAAAATGGTCTAGGAATAATAGGTATCGACTAGCAAGTACAAAGACCTTCAATAAGTACTGGCACATTGTGGCTACCATGCACAATGACCAACCAAGGTAGGCATGTGTCACTGACCATGACCAAAGAATTTCATTGTGTGTGGTCAACGTTGACAACTCAAACTACGAGTCACAACTAGTCAGAGGGAGAAACAATGGTTTGGGAACACTAGGTATCCACTAGAGATGACAAAGACCTTCAATAAGTAGTGGCACGGTGTGGCTACCATGCATATTGACCAACCAAAGTAAGCATATGTCACAGACAATGACCTAAGAATTCAACTGTGTGTGATCAACGTTGACAATCCATAATTCGAGTCACAAATGGTAAGAGAGGGAAACAATGGTTTGGATATACTAGTTATCAACTAGCAAGTGCAAAGATCTTCAGTACGCATTGGCACATTGGCTACCACGCACAATGACCAACCAAAGTAAACATATGTCACATATCATGACCAGAGCATTTCACTACATGTGGTCAACGTTGACAACTCATGACACGATTAAAAAATGGTCGGAGGGGAAAAAATGGATTGGGAATACTAGTTATCGACTGGCAAGTACAACGACATTCAGTAAGTAGTGGCACGATGTGGCTACCATGCAAAATGACCAACCAAAGTAGGCATATGTCACTGACCATGACCAACGAAGTTCACTATCTTTGGTGCATGTTGACCACTTATAACACGATTCACACATGGTCAGAGGGAGAAACAATGGTCTACAAATACCAGTTATCGACTAGCAAGTACGAGGACCTTTTATAAGTTGTGGCACAGTGTGGCTACCATGCACAATGACCAATCAAAGTAGGCATTTGTCACTGACCATGATCAAAGAATGTCACTTTGTGTGGTCAACGTTGACAGCTCATGACACGAGTCACAAATGGGCAGATGGGAAACAATGGCTCGGGAATACTATTAATCGACTGGCAAGTACAAATATCTTCAATAAGTAGTGGCACGCAGTGGCTACCAGGCACAATGACCAACCAAAATAAGCATATGTCACTGAACATGACCAAAGAACTGCACTATGTGTGGTCATCGTTGACAACTCAAAATATGATTCACAGATGGTCAGAGGGGAAAACAACGTTTGGGAACACTAGGTATCTACTAGCAAGTACAACGAACTTCAATAAATAGTGGCACGCTTTGGCTACCATGCACAATGACCAACCAAAGTAGGTATATGTCACTGACAATGACCAAAGAATTTCACTGTGTGTGGTCAACCCTGACAACTCATAACACAAGTCACAAATGGTCAAAGGGAGAAAATGGTTTGGGAATTCTAGTTATTGACTAGCAAGAACAAAGACCTTCAATGAGTAGTGGCTCGGTATGGATACCAAGCTTAAGGACCAACCGAAGTAGGCAGTTTCCACTGACCATGACCAAAGAATTTCACTATGTGTAGTCAACATTGACAACTAATAGCACAAGTCACAAATGTTCAGAGGGAGAAGCAATGGTTTGGGAATACTAGGTATTGACTAGCAAGATTTTCAATAAGCAGTGGCATGGTGTGGGTACCATGCACAATGTCCAACCAAAGTAGGCACATGTCACTGACCATGACCAACGAATTTCACTGTGTGGTCAACATTGACGACTCACAAAACGAGTCACACAGGGTAAAAGGGAGAAACAATGGTCTTATAACAATAGGTATTGACTAGGAAGTACAAAGACCTTAAATAAGTACTGTTACGTTGTGGCTACCATGCACAATGACCAACCAAAGTAGGCATGTGTGACTGACCATGACCAAAAGATTTCACTGTGTGTGGTCAATGTTGATAACTCATAACACAAGTCACAACTAGTCAGAGGGAGAAACAATGGTTTGGGAACACCAGGTATCCACTAGCAAGTACAAAGACCTTCAATAAGTAGTGGCACGGTATGGCTACCATGCATATTGACAAACCAAAGTAAGCATGTGTCACAGACCATGACCAAAGAATTTCACTGTGTGTGGTCAACGTTGAAAACCCATCATACAAGCCACAAATTGTCAGAGGGGAAAACAATGGTTTTGAAATACTACTTATCAGCTAACAAGTACAAAGGTCTTCAGTACGTGTTGGTACAGTGTGGTTACCATGCACAATGACCAACCAAAGTACGCACATGTCACTTCCCATGACCAAAGAATTCCACTGTGTGGTCAACATTGACAACCCATAATACAAGTCACAAATGGTATAAGGGAGAACCGATGGTTTTGGAATCCTAGTTTTGACTAGCAAGTACAAAGATCTCCAATTTGTAGTGGCACGGTCAGGCTATCATGCACAATGACAATCTGAATTAGGGATGTTTCACTTATCATGACCAACCAAAGTATGCAGTTGTTAATGACCATGACCAAGGAATTTCACTGTGTGGTCAACCTTGACAGCTCATAACATGAGTCACAAATGGACAGAGTGAGTAACAATGGTTTGGGAATACTACGTGTTAACTAGAAAGTACAAAGATCTTCAACACGTAGTGACACGGAGTGGTTACCATGCACAATGACCAACCAAAGTAGGCATATGTCACTTATCATGACCATTGTTTTCACATTGTGTGGTCAACGTTGACAACTCATAAAATGAATCTCAAATGGTAACATGGAGGAACAATGATCTAGGAATAATAGGCACTGACTATAAAGTACAAAGAACTTCAATAAGTAGTGGCACGGTGTGGCTATCATGCACAATGACCAACAAAAGTAGGCATGTGTCCCTGATTGTGACCAAAGAATTTCATAGTGTGTGGTCAATGTTGACAACTCATAATACGAGTCAAAAATGGTCAGAGGGAGAAACAATGATTTGGGAATACTAGGTATCTGCTAGCAAGTACAAAGACCTTCAATAAGTAGAGGCACGGTGTGGCTACCATGCATAATGACCAACCAAAGTAAGCATATATAACTGACCATGATCAAAGAATCTCACTGTGTGTGGTCAACGTTGACAGCCCATAACACAAGTCACGGATGGTAAGAGGGGGGAACGATGGTTTGGATATCCTAGTTGTCAATTAGCAAGTACAAAGACCTTCAAGACGTAGTTGCATGGTGTGAATACCATGTACATTGACCAACCAAAGGATGCATGTCACTGAACATGACCAAAAGATTTTTACTTTATGTGGTCAACGTTGAAAACTCATAAGACGAGTAACAAGTGGTCGGAGGATGAAACAATAGTTGGAAATACCAGCTATCAACTCGCAAGTAAAAAGATCTTCAATAAGTAGTTGCACCGTGTAGCTACCATGCATAATGACCAACCGCAGCTAGCAGATGTCACTGACCATGACGAAAGAATTTCATTGTGTGTGGTCAACATTGACAACTAATAACACAAGTCACAAATGGTCAGAGGAGGAAACATTGGTTTAGGAATGCTAGTTATCAACTAGCAAGTACAAAGATCTTCTGTACGGATTGGCACAGTGTGACTACCATGCTCAATGACCAACTAAAGTAGGCATATGTCACTTATCATGACCAAAGAAATTCATTATGTGGTCAACGTTGACAACTCATAACACAAGTAACAAATGGCTTGAGGGAGAAAAAATAGTCTGGAAGTACCAGTTATCGACTAGCAAGTAAAAATATCTTCATTAAGTAGTGGCACTGTGTGGGTACCATGCACAATGACCAACCAAAGAAGGCAAATGTCACTGACTATGACTAAAGAATTTCAGTGTGTATGGCCAACGTTGACAACTCATAACACGTCACAAATGGTCAGAGGGGAAAACAATGGTTTAGGAATACTAGATATCAAGTAGCAAGTACAAATATCTTCAGTTCGTATTTGCACATTGTGGCTACCATGGATAATGACCAACCAAAGTATGCATATGTCACTTATCATGACCAAAGAATTTCACTATGTATGGTCAACGTTGACAACTCATAACACGAGTCACAAGTGGTTAGAGGGGGGAGACAATGGTTTTGAAAGACTAGATATTGACTAGAATGTGCAAATACCTTCAATAAGCAGTGGCTCGCTGTGGCTACTATGCGAAATGACCAACCTTAGTAGGCACATGTCACTGACCATGACCAAAGAATTTCACTGTGTGTGGTCAACATTGATAACTCACAAGACGAGTGGCAAATGGTCAGATGGGGAAACACCGGTTTAGGAATACTAGTGATCAACTAGAAAGTACAAAGATCTTTAGTATGCATTGGCACAATGTGGCTACCCTGCACAATCACCACCCAAGGTAGGCATATGTCACTGACTATGACCAAAGAATTTCACTTTATGTGGTCAATGTTAAGAACTCATACTGCGAGTCACCAATGGTCAGAGGAGGAAGTAATGGTTTGGAAATACCAGTTATTGACTAGCAAGTACAAAGAAATTGAATACGTAGTGGCACGGTGTGGCTACCATGCACAATGAGGAACCAAGGTAGGCATATGTCACTGACCATGACAAACGAATTTCACTCTGTGTCATCAACGTTGACAACTCACAATACGAGTCACAGATGGTCAGAGGGGGAAAAAATGGCTTGGAAAAAATGATTTAACTAGAAAATTAAATACCTTCAATAAGTAGTGGCACGGGGTGGCTACCATGCACAATGACCGACCAAAGTAGGCATGTGTCACTGACCATGACCTAAGAATTTCACTATGGGTATTCTACGTTCACAACTCAATATACGAGTCACAAATGATAAGAGGGGGGAATAATGATTTAGGAATACTTGTTACCGACTAGCAAGTACAAATATCTTCAAGAAGAAGTGGCACGGTGTGGCTATCCTGAAACTCTTTGGTCATGGTAAATGACTTATGCCTACTTTGGTTTATCATTGTGCCACTACTTATTGAACGTCTTTTTCCTTCCTAGACAATGACTAGTATTCCCAAACTATTGTTTCCCCCTCTGACGATCTGTGACTCGTATTATGAGTTGTCAACGTTGGCCACACATAGTGAAACTGTTTGGGATTGGTCAATGTCATATGGCTACTTTGGTTGGTCATTGTGCATGGTGGCCCCACCGTGCCACTACTTATAGAATATCTTTGTAATCGCTAGTTGATAACTAGTCTTCCCAAACCATTGTTCCCCCCTCAGACCATCTGAGACTTGTGTTATGATTTGTCAACGTTGACCACACTCAGGAAATTTCTTTGGTCATGGTCAGTGACATATGCCTACTTTGGTTGGTCATTGTGCATGGTAGCCACATCGTGCCACTGATTATTGAAGGTCTTTGTACTTGCTATTTGATAACTAGTGTTTCTAAAAAATTGTTTCCCTCTCCGGCCATTTGTGACTCGTGTTATGAGTTGTCAGTGTTGACCACATAAAGTGAAACTCCTCTGGTCATGTTCAGTGATAAATGCCTACTTTGGTTGATCATTGTGCTTGGTAGCCACAACATGCCACTGCTTACTGAAAGTCTTTGTACTTGCTAATTGAAAACTAGTATTCCCAAATCATTGTTTCCCCCTTTGACCATTTGTGACTCGTGTTATGGGTTGTGAACGCTGACCACACATAGTGAAATTATTTGGTCATAATAAATGTCGTATGCCTACTTTGGTTGGTTATTGTGCATGGTAGCCACACTGTGCCACTACTTACTGAATATCTTGGTACTTGCTAGTTGATAACTATCATTCTCAAACCATTGTTTCCCCTCTTACCATTTTTTACATGCATTACAAGTTGTCAACATTGACCACACAGTGGAATTCTTTAATCATGGTCAGTGACACACGTCTAATTTGGTTGGTCATTATGCATGGTAACCACACAGTACCACTACTTATTGAATGTCTTTGTACTTGCTAGTTGATACCTAGTGTTCCCAAACCATTGTTTCCCCCTCTTACCCATTTGTGATTTGTGTTATGAGGTGTCAACGTTGACCACACATGGTGGACTTATTTGGTCATGATCAATGAAATTTGCCTACCTTTGTTGGTCATTGTGCATGGTAGCCACACCGTGCCACTACTTGTTGAAGATTTTTGTACTTGCTAGTCGATAACTAGTATTCTGAAACCATTGTTTCTCCCTCTGACCATCCGTGACTTGTATTTTGAGCTGTCAACATTGACCACACACATTGGAACTCTTTGGTCATGGTTAGTGACATATTCCTACTTTGGTTGGTCATTGTGCATGGTAGCAACCCCATGCAACCACGTACTAGAGGTCTTTATACTTTCTAGTTGATCACACGTATTTCCAAACCATTGTTTCCCCCTCTGATTATTGATGACTCGTACTATGAGTTGTGAACGTTGACCCATCGTAGTGAAATCCTTCGCTCATGGTCAGTGACATATGCCTACTTTGGTTGGTCATTCTGCACGGTAGCCACACCGTGCCACTACTTGTTGAAGGACATTGTACTTGCTAGTTGATAACTAGAGTTAGTAAACCATTATTCCTCTCTCTGAACATTTGTGACTCATATTATGGGTTGTCCATGTTGACCACACATAGTGGAATTCTTTGGTCATGGTCAGTGATATATGCCTACATTTTTTGGTCATTGTGTATGGGGGCAACAGCGTGCCACTGCTTCTTGAAGATTGTTGTACTTGCTAGTCGATACCTAGTACTTCCAAACCATTGTTTCCCCCCCTCTAACCATTTGTGACTCGTAGTATGAGTTGTCAACGTTGACCACACACAATGGAGTTCTGTGGTCATGGTCAGTGACATACGCTTAACTTGGGTTGTCATTGTGCATGATATCCACACCGTGCCACTACTTATTGAAGGTCGTTATACTTGCCAGTTAATAACTAGTATATCCAAGCCAATTTTCCCCCTATGGCCATTTGTGGTTCGTGTTATGAGTTGTCAACATTGACCACACAAAGTGCAGTTCTTTTGGTCATGGCCAGTGACATATGCCTACTTTGGTTGGTCATTCTGCATGGTAGCGACAGAGTGCCACAGCTTCATCAAGGTATTTGTACTTGCTAGTTGATAACTAGTATTTTAAAACCATGTTTTCCCCCTCTAACCATTTGTGACTTGTGTTATGAGTTGTGAACGTTGACCCATCATAATGGAATTCTTTGGTCGTGATCAGTGATACATGCATACTTCAGTTTGTCAATTTGCATGGTAGCCATAACGTGCCTCTACTTATTGAACGTCTTTGTACTTGCTAGTTGATAACTATTGTACCCAAACCATCATTTCCCCTCTGACCATTTGTGACTTGTGTTATGAGTTGTCAGCGTTGACCCATCATCGTGAAATTCTTTGGTCAAAGTCTGTGATATATGCCTACTTTGGTTGGTCATTGTGCATGGTAGCCACACCATGCCATTACTTATTTAAGATCTTTGTACTTGCCAGTTAATACCTAGTGTTCCAACCCATTTTTCCCCCTCTGACCATTTGTGACTCGTGTAGTGTATTGTCAACATTGGCCACAGTGAAAGTCTTTGGTCATAGTCAGTGACGTATGCCTAACATGGTTGGTCATTGTGCATGGTAGCCACACAGTGCCACTACTTATTAAAGGTCTTTGTACTTGCTAGTTGAAAACTGTTATTTCCAAACCTTTGTTTACCCCTCTGACCATTTGTGACTTGTATTATGAATTTTGAATGTTGACCCATCATAGTGGAATTCTTTGGTCATGATCAGTGACATTTGCATACTTAGGTTGGTCATTGTGCATGGTAGCCACACCGTGCCGCTACTTATTGAACATCTTTGTACTTTCTTGTTGATAACTAGTGTTTCCAAACCATCATTTGCCCTCTGAACGTTTGTGAATCATGCTATGGGTTGGTCATTTATCATGGTAGTCACAGCGTGCCACTTCTGATTAGGTATTTGTACTTGGTATTCAATGCCTAGTGTTCCCAAACCATTTTGTGCTCCACTTACCATTTGTGACTCGTATTATGAGCTGTAAACATTGCCCACACACAGTGGATTTTCTTCCCCCTCTGGATATTTGTGACTCGTATTATGGGTTGTCAACGTTGACCACACACAGTGGAACTCTTTTCTCGTGGTCAGTGACATACGCCTACTTTGGTTGGTCATTGTGCATGATAGCCACACCATGCCACTACTTATTGAAGATATTTGTACATGCTATTTGATAACTAGTGTTTCCCATACCATTGTTTACCCCTCTGACCATTTCTGACTCGTGTTATCAGTTGTCAACAATGACCACACATAATGGAATTTTTGGGTCATGGACTGTGACATATCCCTACTGTGGTTGGTCATTGTGCATGGTAGCCACACCGTGCCACTATGTTTTGAAGGTTTCTGTACTTTTATACTCAATACCTAGTATTCCCAAACCATTTTTCTCCCCTCTTACCATTTATGACTCGTGTTTTGAGTTGTCAACATTGACCACACACAGTGAAATTCATTGGATCATGTTCAGTGACATTTGTTTACTTTGGTTGGTCGTTGTGCATGGTAGTCAGACCGTGCCACTACATTTTGAAGGTCGTTATACTTGATAGTTGATGACTAGTATCTCTAAACCATTGTTTCCCCCTCTGACTATTTGTGACTTGTGTTACGAGTTGTCAGCGTTGACCCGTCACGGTGCAATTCTTTAATTACAGTCAGTGACACATGCCTTCTTTGGTTGGTTATTGTGCATGGTAGCCACACCGTGCCACTATCTATTGAAGGTCTTTGTACTTGTTAGTTAAGAACTAGTATTCTTAATTAATTGATCCTACCTCTAACCATTTGTGACCTCTATCATTAGTTGTCAACGTTGACAACACATACTGAAATTCATTGGTCATGGTTAGTGACATAAGCCTACTTTGGTTGGTCATTGTCCATGGTAGCCACACAATACCAGTTCGTACTGAGGTTTTTGTCCTTGCTAGCCGATACCTAGTATTCCCAAACCACTATTTCCCCCTCTCACCATTTGTGACTCCTGTTATGAGCTCTAAACGTCGACCACACGTATCTTGCTCTACCTTTCTCTGGCTTGCTCCACCGTTCCATAAGTTGCTTCACCTTTCTCTGGATTGCTCCACCTTTCTCTGGCTTGGTCCACCTTTCCCTGGCTTTCTCCATCGTTCTCTGGCTTGCTCCCCCGTTCTCTGGATTGCTCCATTGTTTTCTGGCTTTCTCCCCCATTCTCTGGCTTGCTCCACCATTTTTTGTCTTGTCCCACCATTCCCTGGCTTGCTGCATCTTTCTCTGGCTTGTTCCACATCTCTTTAGCTTGCTTCACCCTTCTCTGGCTTGATCCACTGTTCTATGAATTACTCCACCATTCTCTGGCTTGCTCCACCGTTCTCTAGCTTGCTCCACCTTCATTTGGCTTGCTCCACCTTTATCTGGCTTGATCCACTGTTCTATGAATTACTCCACCATTCTCTGGCTTGCTCCACCGTTCTCTAGCTTGCTCCACCTTCATTTGGCTTGCTCCACCTTTCTCTGGCTTGCTCCATCATTCTCTATCTTGCTCCACCTTTCTGTGGCTTGCTTCGCTGTTCTCTGGCTTGCTCCACTGTTCTCTGGCTTGTTCCACCATTCTCTGGCTTTCTCCACCCTTCTCTGTCTTGCTCCACCGTTCTCTGGCCTGCTATACCGTTTTCTGGATTGCTCCAGCTTTCTCTGGCTTGCTCTACCTCTCTCAGGCTTACTCTACCGTTCCCTAGCTTGCTCCACCGTTCTCTGGCTTGCTCCACTGTTCTCTGTCTTGCTCCAATTTTCTGTGGCTTGCTCCAAATGTCTCTGGATTGCTCTACCTTTCTCTTGCTTGCTCCACTATTCTTTGGCTTGCTCCACCGTTCTCTGCCTTGCTCCACCATTCTCTGGCTTGCTCCATCGTTCCCTGGCTAACTCCAATTTTTTCCGGCTTGATCCACCTTTCTCTGGATAGCTTCACCTTTCTCTGGCTTGCTCCACTGTTCTCTGGCTTGCTCCACCGTTCTCTGGCTTGATCCACCCTCATATGGCTTGCTCCACTTTTCTCTAGCCTGCTAAACTATTCTCTAGCTTGCTCCACCGTTGTCTGGTTTGGTCCACCTTGCTCTGGCTTGCATCACCTTTCTCTGCATAACTCCACCTTTCTGTGGCTTGCTCTACCATTCTCTGGCTTGCTCCACTGTTCTCTAGATTGCTTCACCGTTCTCTGGCTTACTCTTCTGTTCTCTGGCTTGCTCTACCGTTATCTGGCTTGCTCCACCTTTATCTGGCTTGATCCACCTTTCTCTGGCTTGCTCCACCGTTCCGTGGCTTACTCCACAGTTCTCTGGCTTGCTCAACATTGAAAATCCATAATACAAGTCACAAATAGTCAGAGGTGGGAAACAGTGAGTTGTGATTACTAGGTATTGACTAGGAAGTACAAAGATATTCAATATGTATTGGCACGCTATGGCTACCATGCTCAATGATCAACCAAATCATGCATATGGCACTGAACATGACCAAAAGAATCCCACTATGATGGGTCAACGTTGACCACTCATAACACGAGGCTCAAATGGTGAGAGGGGGAACAATGGTTTGGAATACTAGTTACTGACTAGTAATTACAATGACCTTCAATGAGTAGTGGCACAGTCTGGCTACCATGCACAATGACCAACCAAAGTGGCATATGCCACTGACCATGACCAAAGAGTTCCATAATGGGTGGTCAACGTTGACAACTCATAATACGAGTCACAAATGGTCAGATGGAGAAACAATGGTTTGGAAACACTAGGTATCGTCTAGGTCGTACAAAAACATTCAATACGTAGTTGCACGGTGTGGCTGCCATGCACAATGACCAACCAGAATAGGCATATGTCACTGATCATGACCAAAGAATTTCACTTTGTGTGGTCAACGTTGACAACTCATATTACAAGTCACAAATGGTTAGAGGGGGAAATAATGATCTAGAAACACTAGGTATTGACTAGCAAGTATAACTACCTTAAAGAAGTAGTGGCATGCTGTGGCTACCATGCACAATGACCAACCAAAGTAGGCATATGTCATTAACTATGACTAAAGAGTTTGACTTTGGGTGGTCAACGCTACTAACTCATAACGCGAGTCACAAATGGTCAGATAGAGAAACAATGGTTGGGGAACATTAGGTATAGACTAGACAGTATAAATACCTTCAATACGTAGTGGCACTGTGTGGCTACCATGCACAACGATCAACCAAAGTAGGCATATGTCACTGACCATGTTCAAGATTTCACTATGTGTGGCCAACGTTGACAACTCATAACAAGAGACAAAAATGGTATGAGTGAAAAACAATGGGTTGAAAACACTAGGTATTTCCTACCAAGTACAAATGCCTTAAATAAGTAGTGGCACGATGTGCCTACCATGCACACTAACAAACCAAAATAGGCATATGTCACTGATCTTGACCAAAGAATTCCACTACGTATGGTCAAGGTTAAAAACTCATGACACGAGTTTCAAATAGTCAAAGGAAGAGATAATGGTTTGAGTACACTGGCTATTGACTAGCAAGTACAAATGCCTTCAAGAAGCAGTGGCAAAGTGTGGTTACCATGCGCAATGACCAACCAAAGTAGGAATATGTCACTGATCATGATCGAAGAATTTACTATGTGTGGTCAGCGTTGACAACTCATAACACAAGTCACAAATGGTCAAAGGGGGAAACAGTTATTTGGGAATAACAGTTATTGACTAGAAAGTACAAGGACCTTCAATAAGTAGTGGCACGCTGTGGCTACCATGCACAATGACCATCCAAAGTAGGAATATGTCACTCGTCATGACCAAAGAATCCCACTATAATGGGTCAACGTTGACAAATCATAACACGAGTGACAAATGGTCAGAGGGGGAAATAATGGTGCGGTAACACTAGTTATCAACTAGCTTGTACAAAGACCTTCAAGAAGTAGTGGCACATAGTGGCTACCATGCACAATGACCAACCAGATGAGGCGCATGGCACTGATCATGAACAAACAATTCCACTATGTGTTGTCAATGTTGACAACCCATAACAGGATTCACAAATGGTGAGAGGGGGAATTAATGGTTTGGGAATACTAGTTATCAATTAGTAAGTACAAAGAAGTTTAATGAGTAATTGCAGAGTGTGGCTACCATGCACAATGATAAACCAAATAAGGCATATGTCACTGATCATGACCAAAGAATTTCACTATGTGTGGTCAACATTGACATCTCATATTGGGAGTCCCAAATGGTCAGAGGGGAGAACAATTGGTTCGGAATACTAGGTATTTCCTGGAAAGTACAAAGACGTTTAATAAGTAGTGGTACGGTGTGGCTACCATGCACAATGACCAACGAAAGTATGCATATGTCACTGACCATAACCAACGAAATTCACTATGATGGGTCAATGTTCTCAACTCATAACACGAGTCACAAATGGTCAGAGGAGGAAATCATGTGTTGGAAACAATAGGTATCATCTAGCAAGTACAAAGACCTTCAATAAGTAGTGGCACGTTGTGGCTACCATGCACAGTGACCAACCAAAGTAGGCATATGTAACTGACCATGACCAAAGCATTCCACTGTGCGTGGTCAACGGTGACAACCCATAATACGAGTTACAAATGATCAGAGGGGGAAACAATGGTTAAGGGATCCTAGTTCTTGACTAGAAAGTACAAAGGCCTTCAATATGTAGAAGCATAGTGGGGCTACCATGCACAATGACCAACCAAATCAGGCATATGTAACTGACCACGACCAACTAATTTCACTATGTGTGGTCAACGTTGACAACTCATAACACGAGTCACAAATGGTCAGAGGGGGAAACAATGATTTGGGAATATTATTTATTGACTAGCAAGTACAAAGACCTTCAATAAGCAGTGGCACAACGTGGATATCATGCCTAATTACCATCCAGATTAGGCATATGTCAAAGACTATGACCAAATAATCTCACTATAACAGCTTAACTTCGACAACTCATAATACAAATCAAAAATGGTCAGAGTGGGAAACAATGGTTTGAAAATACTTGTTATCAACTAGCAAGTACAAATAGCTTCGATCGGCAGTGGTACCGCGTGGCTACCATTCACAATGACCAACTAAAGAAGGCATATGTCACTGACCATGACCAAAGGATCTCACTGTGTATGGTCAACGTTGACAACTCATAACACGAGTCACAACTGGACTGAGGAGGAAACAATGGTTTGAGAATTCTAGTTGTTGACTAGGAAGTACAAAGACCTTTAGTACGTAGTGGCACGGTGTGGCTACTATGAACAATGACCAACCAAAGTATAAACATGTCACTGATCAGGACCAGAGAGTTCCACTAAGGGTGGTCAACGTTGACAACTCATTATGTGAGTCACACATGGTCAGAGGGAGAAACAATGGTTTGGAAACACTAGGCATCATCTACCTAGTACAGAGACCTCAGATAATTAGTTGCACGGTCCGGCTACCATGCACAATGACCAACCAAAGTAGGCATATGTCACAGATCATGACCAAAGAATTTCACTATGTGTGGTCAACATTGACAACTCATGTTACGAGTCACAAATGGTCAGAGGGGGAAACAATTGTTTGGGAACACTAAGTATCGACTTGCAAGTACGAATACCTTCAATAATTGATGGCACGCTGTGCTTACCATGCACAATGACCAAGCAAAGTAGGCATATGTCATTGACTATGAATAAAGAGTTTCATTATTGGTGGTCAACGCTGATAACTCATAACAGAAGTCACAAATGGTCCGATGGGGAAACAATGGCTTGGAAACACTAGGTATCTACTAGCAAGTACAAAGACCTTCAATATGTAGTGGCACGGTGTGGCTACCATGCACAACAACCAACCAAAGTAGGCATATGTCACTGACCATGACCAAAGAATTTCAGTTTGTGTGGCCAACGTTGACAACTCATAACACGAGTCATAAATGGTAAGAGGGGGAAACAATGGTTTGGAAACACTATTTATCGTCTACCAAGTACAAAGACCTTCAATGAGTAGTGGCACGTTGTGGCTATCATGCACATTGACCAAAAAAAGTAGGCGTTTGTCACTGACCATGACCAAAGAATTTCCACTATGTCTGGTCAATGTTGACAACTCATAACACCAGTCACAAATGGCAGAGGGGGAATCAATAGTTTGGGAATACTAGTTATCGACAAGAAAGTACATATATCTTCAATAAGTAGTGTCACGATGTAACTACCATGCACATTGATCAACCAAAGCAGGCATATGTCACTGACCACGACCAAAAGAATTTAGGTCTGTGTGGTCAACGTTGATATTTCATAATACGAGTCACAAATGGTTGGAGGGGGAAACAATGGTTTGGGAATACTAGTTATCAACTAGCAAGTACAAAAGACCTTCAATAAGTAGTGGCGCACTGTGGCTACTATGAACAATGACCAACCAAATTAGGCGTATGTCATAGATCAAGACCAACGAATTCCACTATGTGTGGTCAACGTTGACAACCCATAACATGAGTCACAAATGGTCAGAGGGGGAAACAATAGTTTGGGAACACTATATATCATCTAGCAAGTACAAAGACCTTCATTAAGTAGTGATATGCTGTGGCTACCATACAAGATGACCAATCACAGTAGGCATATGTCACTGACTATGACCAAAGAATTTCACTATGATGGGTCAACGTTGAAAACTCATAAAACAAGTCACAAATGGTCAGAGGGGAAAAAAATGGTTTGGGAATACTTGTTTTCAAGTAGCAAGTACAAAGGCCTATAATAAGTAGTGGTATGGTGTGGCTACCATGCACAATGACCAATAAAATTAGGCCTATGTCCCTGACTATGACAAAATGATTTCACTGTGTGTGGTCAACGTTGACAACTCATAACACAAGTCACACATGGTCAGAGAGGGAAACAATGGTTTGGGAATAATTGTTGTGGAATGGCAAGTAGAAAGACCTCCTTTACGTAGTGACACAGTGTGGCTACCATGCACAATGACCAACAAAAGTAGGCATATGTCACTGATCATGACCAACAAGTTCCACTATGGGTGGTCAACGTCAACAACTCATAATTCGAGTCACAAATTACAAGAGGGATGCAATGGTTGGAAATACTATGTATCATCTGGAAAGTACAAAGACCTTCAATAAGTAGTGGCAAGGTGTGACTACCATGCACAATGACTAACCAAAGAAGGCATATGTCAGTGATCATGACCAAAGCATTTCACTATGTGTAGTCAACGTTGGCAGCTCATATTACGAGTCACAAATGGTCCTGGGAGAAACAATGGGCTCGGAAGAATAGGTATCAACTAGCAAATACACAGACCTTTGATAAGTAGAGGCACGTTGTGGCTACCATGTACAATGACCAACTTGTTGGAATATTGAAGTCAACACTGACATAATCCCTTGGATTATACAATCCCTGAATAAGGTTCACGTTCCGTACCGAACCAACACGAACCACCTCACCAACGGATTGTCGGTCACGGTTGAGGACCCAAAGGCGAGCCGCTGCTCTAACTGCGATCACGTTGCAACTGTGTTTGGCTAGCAGAAAAGAATTCGTTGTTGTGCTCTTGTCCTGTTCTACGACATATTACCAAGGATGTTCATTCCCTAGAGGTTAACCAGAGCAGTCTTCTTTACTCTGTTCCCTTCTGGTTCCGCGGCTTCGCCGCCGTTTCTCCGCCCTGCTCATCTTTTGCTCACGCTTCCTCCTTATCCAATCCAAGTCCTTCGCTCCGCTCCGCTCTCATTCAGTGCAGAACGCTTCGCCTATGATCTTGACCTTCTCGCCAAACTCAGTCCTCTCTCATACTTACTAAGCCACCTGCCACCTCTCACTTTCTGACTAGCTTTCAGCTCCGCTCAACTCCTCTACACAAAGCTACACATCCGACTACTTCTACCTGCTTCTGCCGCTGGTCATCTGACGCACTCCATTCTTCTGACATGGTATCAAAGTGTCAGGCAACATTGCCTGGTGATTGCTCACCAAGTCGACATCTTCAAGCGTCATCACTGCTCCCGACAGCCTCTCATGAGTCCAACTGCCGCCGCTTCCTCCGTAACTGGCGTAAGCAATGACACGACGACTGCTTCTCAAGCTGTGGAGGTTCCCTTCACTTTGACCAAGCCATACGTGCATTCTCATGCCCATGGCAAACATCTGGTGATTCCCTGCCATTGAACAGCTGCTAGTAGCTCTCAAGCCACCTTCTGTCACCAGCTTTGTCAAAGCTTCTTGCCAATGCTCCCTTTCTCCACTATCACTCTGTTGCTCCTTCCCCTCCACTAACACATTCTTGTCTGCCAACTCAACCTGTCATCCTCTCCAAAGTGACTCCACAGCAGAAACGCGACCTCATCTACTGCCTCTTCCTCTTGCAGCGCCTTCCAACCCTTCTCCTTCTTCAGCTATTTCAGCACTACTCACCGGCCTTATGTGCATCATCGTCGCCGTCATTCTTGTCTGCAGCCTCCTCCTTGTTCACGCCAAATCAGTTCCTCGAGCCGCTTCCTCGTGCCGCCCTCTTGTTCTCCTCAGGAGCAGAAGCTGTGTGTACCGTCAGGATATCAGATACCACCAGTCTCCCTGCTCGTTGGTCTCGAGCCAACTGGGGGCACAAGCCGTCACTCTCTTGAATCCAGCATATAGGCTCTGCTTCAATTCCCTCCTTTGTTTGTCACAATAACGGACACCACCAGCTCCACTGCTTGTCGGTCTCGAGTCGAAATTGGTGGAACAAGTTGCCCATCTCTTAACATCAGAAGACCTCTGCTCCATCCAAATCCCTCCAACCAACTTCATCCTCCTCCACTATGCCACATTGTCCTATTAGCATCAGCCTCTCACTGTGTTAACTCCTCCTTCACAGCTCTTCTCCTCTGCTTCATCTTTGTTTTTTGCCGCCTCATCAGCATCATCTGCATCTGATTTCAAACATTCCGCATCATCATCCGCGTTCTTCAGCAGCGCACGAGGTCTTGTCCCTGTGCACACTCTATCATCAATTATTCCTCCACCATCACCTTTGTCATTTGCTCAACACAAGGATCCGCCCGGTCGTATTGCCCTCGTTGCAACGGCCTGCGCCCATGCCAAATCTTCATCAGCACACGAGACTCGTCCCTGCACCCACACTTTGATATCATCTTTCTCCGCCATCATTAGCAGCTTCAGTATGTATGACTGGTACAAGGATGTGCACGTGTCATCTGCCCACCTTGCAGCGGCCTGGACCCACGCCGGTAGCAGATTTCTCACGGTGCGTTGGCTCAAGCCTTCCCCTTGCCGCATCTCTCCTCTCCCAATTTTCCAGTACACGAGGTTCGCCCTTGCGCCCATTCTATCACTTATCCACAAGTATCTGCAGTCATCATTCTCCTCTTGGCACCAGGAGCTGCCCAGCCAAACCGCCCACTCCGCAGCGGCCTGCACCCATGCCGATTCATCTCCAGTGCTTGTGGTTCCATCCCTGCACTCAAGCTTCAGCATCCAAGCATTCGGCCCCTTTGTGCGTCTCCTTCCTTTACAGTAGCAATGGGATCCGCCTGGTAACACCGCCAATCTTGTGGTAACCTGCGTCCTTGCCACTTCTCATCAGCAGCAGGTCTCCCTCTTGCCAGAGCATTGGACACCACAAGTCATACTGCTCGTACAGCTCCAGCAAACTGAGGCACAAGCCGTCACTCCTCCAACGAGAGTGGAAGCTCCTGATTCTTGATTACATCCTTCTTGCGCACGTGAGTACGACACCCACATCCTTCCCCCATGAGCACCTGCATTCGTAGCGGAAGCCAGTCAACAAAAGCACAGTCAAGATGCCACTGGTACCGGACACCACCCGTCTCCCTGCTTGACCAAGCTAACCGCTGGAACAAGCCGTTGTATCCATGGACCTGAGTGCTTGAATCCCTGTGCTTCCCTACACTTTCCCTGTACTCACAGAGCTTGCTATTGCAGATCCCTCTTTAAGCGTGGCGTTGTGGCAGCACCCTCCAGTCCTGCATCTCCAGCATTTAGCACCATCACCATCTCCATCATCCCCATCATCACCCTTCTAAGGGATCATACCAAGGAGAATGGGCTCTCGGTGGTACCCCCTTGGAACAACATCCTCATCAAGACTACCTCATCTGACGGCCTTGATGAATCAATGGTTCCTCTTGGCACTCCCTACACTGGAGCAGACCATGAGCGACAACACAGCCCCTTTCCTTCTTTGTTTTCAACCATTAATGAAACCAATCAACTTCATTGACTGTTCAACACCTACCACGACACTGTCTGGTATTGTTACTCATCTTCCAGAGTGCCTACGGGATTCCTCCCACAGGAAAAGAGATGGTTCCACAAACTACCATCAATGGAGGGTTTATTTGCTACTCATTATGGGGAGACTCCAATTTCCCACGTTCAGTCCCTGACAGGTGCTCCTTGGACTCCTTAACTCCATATCCATTCTTGGTACGGACTAGGTACAAGTACTCTTGAAGTAGGCGCTCATCCTCACCAACCATCACTTTCTTCACCCACTCATCCAGAAACCACACGAAGGATTATCAGAGACCTGGCAATCCATGTATCTAACCTATGTACCACATCCTCTCCAGTATTGACTTCAAGGGGCTGTCGGAATATTGAAGTCAACACTGACATAATCCCTCGGATAATCCGAGCTCTGAATAATGTTCAGATTCCGCACTGAACCAACACAAACCACCTCGCCAACAGACTGTTGGTCATGATTGAGGACAAAGAGGCAAGCCGCCCCGAATAACTACTATCACGTTGCAACTGCATCCGGCTAGCGGAAAAGAAGCCGTTGTTCTGCTTTTGTCCTGTTTTGAGATGTATTACCTAGGATGTTCATTCCCTCGAGGTCAACTAGAACAGTCTTCTTTGCTCTGTCCCCTTTTGGTTCCATGGCTTCGCCACCGTGTCTTCACCCTTCTCACCTTTCCCTCACACTTCCTTGTTATCCAATCCAAGCCAGGGAAATGTGGAGCATGCCAGAGTACGGTAGAGCAAGCCAGAGAAAGGTAGAGCAAGCCAGGGAACGGTGGAGCAATCCACAGTAAGATGGAGTAGGCAAGAGAAAACTGGAGAAAGCCAGGGAAAGGTGGAACAAGCCAGTGAAACGTGGAGCAGGCCAGAGAGAGGTGGAGCAAGCCTAAGAACGGTAGAGGGAGTCAAAGAAAGGTGGATCAAGACAGAGAAAAGTGGAGCAAGCAAGAGAAAGGTGGAGCAAGCCAGATAAAGGTGGATTAAGCCTCAGAAAGGTGGATCAAACCAAAGAAAGGTGGAGCAAGCAAGAGAAAGGTGGAGCAAGCCAGTGAAAGGTGGAGCTAGCCAGTGAAATGTGGAGCAAATAAGGGAAAAGTGGAGCAAGACAGAGAAAGGTGGAGCAAGCCAGGGAAAGGTGGAGCAAGCTATAGAAAGGTAGAGGAAGCAAGAGAAAGGTGGAGCAAGCCAGTGAAAGATGGAGCAGGCCAGAGAAGCGTGGAGCAAGCCTGGAAACAGTAGAGCAAGCTAGAGAAAGGTGGTGCAAGACAGAGAACGGTGGAGCAAGCCAGAGAAAGGTTGAGCAAGCCTGTGAAAGCTGGAGCAAGCCAATGAAAGGTGGAGCAAGCCAGACAAAGGTGGAGCAAGCCACAGAAAGGTGGAGCAAGCCACAGAAAGGTGGAGCAAGCCAGAGAAAGGTGAAGCAGGCAAGGGAAAGATGGGGCAAGCCAGAGAAAGGTAGATCAAGCCAGAGAACGGTAGAGCAAACAAGGGAACGGTGGAGCAAGCCATAGAAAGGTGGGGCAAGCCAGTGAAAGGCAGAGTGAGGCACAGAAAGGTGGAGCAAGCCAGAAAAAGGTGGAGCAAGCCAGGGAAAGGCGAAGAAATATAGAAAAAGGTGGATCAAGCCAGAGAAAGGTGGAGTAAGCTGGGGAGAGGTGGAGCAAGCTAGAGAAAGGTGGAGCAAGACAGGGAAAGGTGGAGCAAGCAAGAGAAAGGTGGAGCAAGCCAGGAAAAGGTGGAGCAAGCCACAGAACGGTAAAGCAAGCCAGAGAAAGGTGGAGCAAGCCAGAGAAAGGTGGAGCAAGCCAGAGAAAGGTGGAGCAAGCCAGGGGAAGGTAGAGCAAGTCAGAGAAAGGTGGAGCAAGCAAGAGAACAGTGGAGCAAGCCAGAGAAAGGTCGAGTAATCCATATAGGTGGAGCAAGCCAGAGAACCATGGAGCAAGCAAGATAATGGTGGAGCAAGCCAGACAATGGTGGAGCAAGCCAGAGAACTGTAGAGCAAGCAAGAGAAAGGTGGAGCAAGCCAGCGAAAGGTGGAGCAAGCCAGAGAATGGTGGAGTAAGTCAGAGAACGGTGGAGCAAGCCAAAGTACGGTGGAGCAAGCCAGGGAACGGTGCAGCAAGCCACAGAACGGTGGAGCAAGCCAGAGAATGGTGGAACAAGCTACAGAAAGGTGGAGCAAGCCAGAGAAAGTTGGAGCAAGCCAGAGAAAGGTTGAGCAAGCTAGAGAATGGTGGAGCAAGCGAAAGAACGGTGGATCAAGCCAGAGAACGGTGGAGCAAGCCATGGAAAGGTGGAGAAAACCAAAGAAAGGTGGAGCAAGCTAGAGAAAGGTGGAGCAAGCCAGAGTATGGTGAAGCAAGCCAGAGAAAGGTTGAGTGAGCCAGAGAACGGAGGAGCAAGCAAGAGAACAGTGGAGCAAGCTATAGAAAGGTGGAGCAAGCAAGAGAAACGCCGAGTAAGCCAGAGAAAGGTGGAGGAAGCTAGAGAAAGGTGAGGAAAGCCAGATAATGGTGGAGCAAGCCAGAGAACAGTGAAGCAAGCTAGAGAAAGGTGGAGCAAGCCAGGCAAAGGTGGAGCAAGCCAGGGAAAGGTGGAGTAAGCCAAAGAAAGGTAGAGCAAGCCAGAGAGAGGTGAAGCAAGCCAGGGAAAGGTCGAGCAAGCCAGTGAAAGGTGGAGCATGTCAGGGAAAGGTGGAGAAAGACAGAGAAAGGAAGAGCAAGCCAGGGAAAGGTGGGGAAAGCTAGAGAAAGGTGGCGCAAGGCAGAGAAAGGTGGAGCAAGCAAGGGAAAGGTGGAGCAAGCCAGAAAAAGGTGGAGCAAGTCGTATAAGGGTGGAGCAAGCCAAAGAAAGGTGGAGCAAGACAGAGAACGGTGGATCAAGCTAGAGAAAGGTGGAGCAAGCCAAGAAAAGGTAAAGCAGGCCAGCAAAAGGTGGAGCAAGCCAGAGAAAGATGGAGCAAGCCAGAGAAAGGTGGAGCAAGCCAGAGCAAGGTAGAGCAAGCCAGAGAAAGGTGGAGGAAGCCATGGAAGGGTTAAGCAAGCCAGAGAAAGGTGGAGCAATCTGAGAAAGGTAAAGCATGCCAGAAAAATGTGGATCAAGCCAGGGAAAGGTGGAGGAAGCCAGAGAAAGGAGGAGCAAGCGAGAGAACGATGGAGCAAGTAAGAGAAAGGTGGAGCAAGCGAGAGAAGATTGGAGCAAGCCCGATAACGGTGTAGCAAGCAGTAGAGCGGTGAAGCAAGCCAAAGAACGCTGGGGCAAGCCAGAAAACGGTGGATCAAGCTAGAGAAAGGTGCAGCAAGCCACAGAAAGTTGTAGCAAGCCAGAGAAATGTGGTGCAAGCCAGAGAAAGGTGGAGGAAGCCAGAGAACAGTAGAGCAAGCCAGAGAAAGGTGGAGCAAGCCAGAGAAAGGTGAAGCAAGCAAGAGAAAGGTGGAGCAAGATCAAGAAAGGTGGAGCAAGCTAGAGGAAGGTGGAGCAATCCTGGGAAAGGTGGAGCAAGCCACAGGAAGATGGAGCAAGCCAAGGGAATGTGGAGCAATCGAGAGAAAAATGGAGCAAGCCAGGGAAAGTTGGAGCAAGCCAGGGAAAGGTGGAGCAAGCCAGAGAAAGGTGGAGCAAGCCACAGGAAGATGGAGCAAGCCAAGGGAA
Organism: Penium margaritaceum; assembly: GCA_023375785.1. NCBI lineage: Eukaryota > Viridiplantae > Streptophyta > Zygnematophyceae > Desmidiales > Peniaceae > Penium > Penium margaritaceum. The sequence goes on from SZWC01009516.1 coordinate 59,667, forward strand.
TGTGGAGCAATCGAGAGAAAAATGGAGCAAGCCAGGGAAAGTTGGAGCAAGCCAGGGAAAGGTGGAGCAAGCTAGAGAAAGGTGGAGCAAGCCAAAGAAAGGTGGAGCAAGCCAGTGAAAGGTGGAGCAAGCCAGAGAATGGTGGAGCAAATCAGAGAATGGTGGAGCAAGCCAGAGAACGGTGAGTTATGGTTAATCATGCCAATGTTATACACTAAGAGATCTATGTATACTACATGTGCAATACCTCTACTTCCTAGAAGTTTACTCGTGTACGTAAACTTGCGAGTTCATTAGTTAATGATTGAACAATGTAGAATGTTTTTGAGGTATGAATTGGAGTTCGTATTACAGGGTAATGCTTTTAAACGTAACTTCAAAATCTCAACCCTTTCATGAGCTTAAACGTGCCTACTTATGTACTGAAGGATCTTGTGGGGCAGTTGTGTCTGTTCTATGAGTGGTCAGAACCTACGTGGAGCCTATGCAAGGTCTAATCCGTCGTCCGATATCCTTCACATGTGTTTTTCTATACTCAGGCGTGTATGCGCTTGACATTTTCGCAAACTTTTTGACATGGACAATCCCCCCCCCCCCCAAACCCCTCGAGTGTATCTGGGGTGGATATTGGGGTGTGTATCGGGCAACGGAGAGAATGCGTACACAAGTGATT
>SZWC01009516.1:82314-98939 GCA_023375785.1 Penium margaritaceum
CCCTCTCTCTCTCTCTCTCTCTCTCTCTCTCTCTATCTGGGTATCTGTCTCCCTTGCACCTCAATCCAATACATCACTTCTCATCAAGGTCCTGCGACTATCCCCTGACGATGTCTCACATCTCCTTGCTTCCATCATCCATCTGACATACTACTCCATGTGCCATTGCTTCTACATGCTTCTTCCATTGCTTTCTTCCCTCGTTTTATTCTTGTGACATGGTATTAGAGCATCAGGGAACATCACTTGGTTCCTCTTAACCAAGTCGTCGCTTTGCTGCCGCAATACCACACCTTTTTGTCAAGCATTCCTCTGCCACCGTCGTCTTCCTATACCTCGCAGCTTCACCAACAGCTGACATCAGTAGCACCACCTTGACAGTCTTGCAAGAAAGAATGACATCCAGGCATGTGGAGTGAGCTCTGTATACACGACATGCCAGTGGCAAACATCCGGTGACTCTTTGTTTGCAACAGCCGTAAGCCACTCTCGAGCCGCCGCCTATCACCGTCTTTGTGGAAGCTTTGCGCTCCTCCTCTGCAGTTTTGTAGCCACTTGTCGCGCTGCTCCAGCCCACTAATTCTGTATATTCTACTCGTTTCCTCATTTCCATTTCTGTATCTGCTATCACGTCTCTGTCTTAGCCTTCATCTCTCGCATCAATTTCTCTACTCCACCATCTTCTCCCATTGCCTCGTCATTGCAGTAGAGCTCCGTCTGCCGTTAGGACATCAGACACCACCAGTCTTCCTGCTCATGCTTCTAGCCGACTGGCGAGCAAGCCGTCACTTTCCTGACATATGCGAGCGCATGTGCTAACCTCACACTTCTTGCTACAGCCGACTTCCTCTCGTTCTCAGGATATCGGACAGCCCCAGTCTTCCTACTCGTTGGTCTCGGGCCAATTGGAGAACAAGCCATCACTCTCCTCGCAACAGAGCAACTGGTTGCCTCACTCGTATCCACTATAGCCACTCTCCACACATCAACTCCATCCCTCTCTGTTACCACAACTACATCAGATTCATCTCCGTTCTTTGCATGGCCAACGACATCTTTATCATCCTCCTCTGTATCAACTCTGCACATTTGCCTCAGCAGCCCCAATATCTTCTACATCCTCCGGTCTATTTCAACATTAAGCTTCACCATCATCATTAGTCACGTCTTCATCCTCTTCATTGCTCCACTGTGCACGTGGTTTTGCCCCTGTGCCCATGCCATCAATATCAATCCGCCGCCTATCATCCCCCTCTCGTCATCTGCTCGGCACAAGGATTCTCCCGGTCGCATCACCATTCTTGTGACCCCTGCGTCCACAAAGAAAATTCCACAGTGCTCGCGGCTCGCCCTTGCAACCACATTTTCTCCTTGTAAACTCATTATCAACACCTGTTGACAGCAAAAGGATCTGCACGAACTAGCTGCCCGCTTCACAGAAGCCTGCACCTATGCCATCAATAGACTTCGCGTGGCGCGTTGGCTCCTGCCTTCCCCTTGCTGCATTCTACCCCCTACTCGGCAACACACGTGGTTTCACCACCGTGCCCACTCCATCAACATCATTCCATCGTCTGCCATCAGCTTTGATCATCAGTTTGGCATACAGACCCGCCTGGTCACATCGCCAGTATCGCGACAACCTGCACCCACGCTGAAACGTCCGCGGCGCATGTGGCCCGCACTTGCGTCCATCTCCTGTCATCAGCCATCAACCTCTCCCCCATCACCTGGCACCCTTCAGCATCTCCTGCACTCTACGTCCTTGTTTTTATATTCTGCCTCACTATCCTCTTCACCAACTTCTCACCACAAAGATCTTCTTGGTCCACCCGCCATTCTGTACTGACCTGCGTCTAAACCGATTGCCCCCACAGCATACAAGATATCAGCACCACTCACTCACCTCACCATCCTTACTGTTCTCCTCTCAGCGCTCTAACATCCTCTGCAAACCACACTCCCCCTTTCTCATGACAGGCTGACAACAAACCATTGCAATAATTAATGAAGTTGCCTCTCTCAATCACAACATTGTCTGGCTATGCATCAACGACGATGTGAGTCACAACTTTCCACAATGGTGTCGTCAGTTTCGGTGAGAAGTTTCCAACGTGGAAAACCATGGTTTCAACCTTCTCGATGTCCTTCAAAACATAGGAGGTACAGATGCTCGTCGAACAGCACAGACACGGGGAAAATACGAAGGAGCCCAAACCCAACTGCGAGACCTTTGCTACCTTACTACCTATAATGAGTTTCATCACAATCATCGAAGCACATTGGCATCAACCTCTTCCCTGGACTATGAGCGCAATCAGGAACTACTACACCCGAAGATGAACACAGTCCCCCTGAACCTCGTCTAGCCCCTCTGGATCATCCTCCATGCTGTCTATTTGAGCAAGAACAACATCTTCAGTTACACCCCTTCATGAGAGACCACAGGAGAGTCAAGGAATAAGAAGTAATAAGGGCAATAGAGGAACAACCACGCACTCCTCAATCTCCTATATCCTCTAATGGGATAGAATACTGCAAGCATTACTTCTGATCCCTCATTCCTGCCCAACTGTACCAAGCAACACTGCATCTCTTGTCAAGTTTTAAGGAGGGGTGTCATAATGAAGCCTTGACAAGAGAAGGAATAATATCAAGAATGTCTCAACAACGGTTTAGGTCCAGACACCAAACCACCTTGACCAACGGTCCTCCGGTCATCCCATGGTTAAGGTCTATCGGTCAAGTTATCCCCTAATGATGTGACACCTGTCACCTGCATTTGGCTAGCAACAAGAAGCAATTTTTTTTGCCATTTTTTCCTGTTCTGCTTGTAAAAACCGAGGATATCCATTCCCTCGAGCTTTCTGGTTGCCTCACGCTTTGTGAGCAGGAATTCATAGACAATCAGTTTGCGAAGGTAACAACATTGTTTTTGCGTTAGTTTGTGTACAACAACATGATCACAACATTTATAGGGCTAGTCATGAGCTTTCCAACGCACCAAACTGCTTGTGATTCAGCCAAGAAAGCCCAAGTTATGCTTGCTGAAACGCAGGTCTCATCCACCACATAAACACCTTACGGTTCCATGGTGCGCACACGCCGTGGCACCTTTCTTCACCTGCGAAGAGCCTTTCCCAAGGCACACATCATATTGCACGTGGTGTACGGGTCACCTGCACTATTTCCATGCACCTCCCCTACTTTTGGGTCGAGTTTGGTGATGGGGTGTGACGAGGTTCAAAACCTGTCCGCGGACCTGCAGGCAGAATTTTGACCAATTTCCCGATAACAAAACGTTACTGGGTTTTGGACGCCGAGCCTTGATTTTGGCTAAGTCCCTCTGTAACAACCTGCACTATAGGATCCGGTGGATGATCCACCTGATCAGGTGGATTATCCACCAGACGCTTTGGCAGGCCTTATGGAAAAAAATCTCCTGATGGTTTTTTTGTTACTCGGTCCGGTCGATTATCCACCGGATTTCGAGTCGCAGCCGGCTCCCAGAGCCACTGCGCATACCCCAACTTTGGGAGGCCATATCTCCCTTGATACTTGTTCGATTGTGGTGAAACAACCTCCACCGGATTCAGTGACTTGTAAACTTTATAGGGCAATGATTCATTGTAGGATCCGAGTAATCCCTGTGTCGCCAGATCCGCCGGCGTGGAGTTTCCACTTTCTGGCAGCTCGTCGGCGCCTCCCGACGCCGCACTTGGACATGCGGAGAGGCAACTTTTCAATATTCTCCCCCTTGCACCTGCCATGCCCGTTGCTCCTGCTTGCTCTCGCTCATCTTTTGCTATGCCCTCCAGCCCATCATAGCTGGTCATCGCAAGTCCGGCCACGCTCATCGCGTGCCGTTCCGCAGGTCGCGCTTTGGTCAAGCAATCCGCAAGCATGTTGTGCATGCTTTAGTGCTGCAGCACCACCTGCCCCTTTTCGACTATGTGCCGTGCGTAGTGGTAATGTACATTGATGTGCTTCTTCCTCCTGTATTGCGTCGGGTTGTTTGTCAGCGAGATGGAGCCGTATTGTCCTCTTGCACCGCCATTAGCTCTTGCTGCGGCATGCCCAGCACCCCTAGCAACCTGCGGAGTCACACCGCCTCCTTGACCGCCTCAGCGAGCGCGATGTTCTCTGCTTCCATTGTGGATGTGGTGATGCAGTCTTGCTTCCTGCTACACCATGAGACTGCTGCACCAGCAAGGAAGAACACGTCGCCGGACGTGGACTTCCGCTTGTCCACAACTCCAGCGTAGTCTGCATCTGTGTAGCAGACCAGACGCAAGGGGCCCGCCCGCCCTTTGCCGTCGAACCTCAGATGCGTGTGCCGCGTTGCCTGTAGGTAGCGAAGGATGCACTTGACCACCTGTTAGCGTAGTGGCCCTAGATCGGCCACGTACCTGCTCACTTGGGCCACCGCGTAGGCCAGGTTCGGTCGGGTTGCCACCATAACGTACATGAGGCTGCCCACCGCTGATTGGTAGGGTACCCTTATCATATCCTCACGCTCTTCTTTTGTTTGCGGTGCCATTACCAAACTCAGTTCTCAAGTTGTGGAGATAGGACTGCACACTGGTTTGCAGTCCTTCATGTCGTACCGCTTCATCACCTCGGCCACGTTTTTGCCCTGTCCCAGCTCAAGCGTGCGCGTCTTCCGATTCCACATAATGCTCACCCTAACGTAGAACTCCAGCTCCCCCATGTCCGACATCTGGAACATATTGCCCAGCTGCTCTTTCAACTGCTGTAGGCTCAGAAGGTCGAAGGACCACAAGATCAGATAGTCCATGTAGAGTGGGACAATTTGATGGAGCTTCTTGTTGCACCGCATGTACACGCTATGATCCACCTCACTGTACTTGAAGCCAAGTTGTGCCATGAAGCTGTCCATTTGTTAGTACTAGCATCGGGGCGATTGTTTTAGCCCGTAAAAGGACCTCCGCATCTTGCACACCTTGCCCTTTGGCGCCTCCACCCCCTTTGGCACCTCCATGTGTATTTCTTTGTTGACGATGCCATTGAGGAAGGCCGTCTTTATGTCCATTTGGTGGAGCTCCATGTCCTTCGTAACTGCCACTGCAAAGATTGCCTAGATGGTCGTGAACTTGGCGACAGGGGTGAACGTCTCATTATAGTGCTTGCCCTTATGCTGTGCGTACCCCTTTACCATGAGCCGCGCCTTGTACTTGTCAATCACACCTTCCTTTGTGAACTTGGTCTTAAAGACCCACTTGAAGCCAATGACCTTGGTATCTTTCGACCTGTTAATCAACTGCCACGTGTCATTTTCAGCAATGGACGCCAACTCTGACTTGATGGCGGCGTCCCACTGCTTCCCCTTGGGCCACGTAAGTGCCTCTTGCACGGTCTTTGGCTCTGTTGGTGCAGCCAGCATCCACCGCGTGATGCGGATCCATCAACCGGTGCCTGCGTCAAAATGCTTCCCCGCTCTCTGGAGCCTCCCGCTGCGGCGCAGTAGTTTTGGTGGCGTCTCGTCGCTCTGCTGGTATGCTTCCGACTCTGCTCGCTTTGGTGAATCATCGTCCCGACGACTTCCCGGCTGATCCCTCCCGCTCCGGTGAACCATGGACCGGACGGCGGTACTTCGGGAGGATTTTTGTCCGACGCCCGACGCGAACTCTGCCAGGAGTGCGCGCTTTGGCACTTGCGGTGCCTCCTTTGACGGATCATTCTGCCGGATCTTTAGCCCAATTGCATCATCGTTGGAGTCCTCCAAGTCGGCTGCTGCACTTGTTGCACCGCCACGATCCAACGCTGCATCATCAACTTTGCGTCTGCTATCTCCTCCTTGTAGTCAAGGAGTTGGAACCACTCTCCCTGTTTTGGAGTGTTCCTAATGCTCATGTCATTGCTGCTGCTGCTGCTGAAGCTTTGCTGCTTGTCAAACTCGACATTACGACTCTGAATGATCTCTTGCGTGCGTGGATACCAGAGCCGCTATGCCTCTTGCGCACTCTTGTAGACGAGGAACAAGCACGGCTTTGCCCGCGGTTCCGGCTTGCTATCACGTCGCTGTGCCGCTTGCACCATTACGTGCGCCTTGTACCCGAAGACCTTTAGGTATGCCACGTTTGGCTTGTGCCCACTCCAAACCTCCTGCGACGTCTTCCAGCCGCCCTTACCCTTCATTACTGCTCTTGGGGTGTGGTTGATGGTGTAGCTCGCTGTACGCACAGCCTCTATCCAAAACTCTCGTGATAACCCCGCATCCACAAGCATGGTCCGTACCATGTTGAGCAGCGTCTGGTTCGCCTGCTCTGCCACTCCGTTGGACTGTGACATGTATGGCATAGTGGGTTCCCACTTGATGCCCTGTTGCTACATCCACCCACTGCAGCCCACGTACTCTCAGCCATTGTCGTTGCATAGTGCTCTGACCTTCCGGCCAGTCAGCTCTCCACCGCTGCGACGCACTCCTTCAGCCAGTCCAGGATCTTGCCTTTCCGCTTCATGAAATACATGTAGAATTTTCTGCTACAGTCATCAATGAAGGTGACAAAGCATCTCAAGCCGCTGTTTGACGGCATTTTGAACGGTCCACACACATCACTGTGCACAACCTCTAGCAGGTCCTTTGCTTGAGCCTTGTTCTCATTGAATGGCTTACGCCGCGCCTTGGCTAAAATGCAAGGCTCGTACTTTTTGTGTACTGCTGCATCTACAATAGCGTCTGCTGCACCTTCAATGACAAGGCCGTGCACTATGTCATGCTTTGCCATCTTCTTAACGGTTGCGGGCGCCGGATGCCCCAGTCGTTGGTGCCTGAGCTCCAGATCAGCGCTTCCTCCCTTGGCCATGTTGACGACGCGCTCCTGCGAGTCTGCTGCGTCAGATGCCGCGGGGACCACCTTGGTCTCCACAATGTAGAGACTGCCCTTGTGCATTGCCTCCAGCACTACCTCGCCGTCGCCGTCGATGCCACCACTACGCCTTTCCTGCAGAAGAGCACCTGATACCCCTTGTTCGTCAAGCAGTGAGACACTCAGTATGTCAGCCAGGCTGGGGACGTGCCGCACATAACGGATTGTGCACAACTCCTTACCGCCCAGCACGACTTCCACCTCCACGTCGCCTTGGCTGGCCACCAGCTCCACCTTGTCGTTCGCGACCACCATTGACTTGGAGGACTTCTTGTAGGTGACGAACCCCACCTTCTCGAATTGGGTGTGCTCCTTGGCCCGGGAATCCAGGCACCGCCTGTTGGCTTTCTTGAGGAAGTGGTTCTTGTTGCCGTTGAGGAGATACCTGTCCTTGCTATTTTTGCCGCCGGTCCGCACCTCCTCTAGGCACTTACGGGCCTAATGGCCCTCCTTGCCACAGTTGCGGCACGCACCTTTCTTGGCGCCCTTCTTGCCGCCGCCTCTTCCGCCGCTTTCTTTGTCCCCGCTTCCGCCACCATGCGTTTTGGTGACGAGGGCCGATGAGGAAGACGAGGACTTCCCACAACTCGAGCGATACACCTCGTTGCTGGTACGACGTGGACAGGTGGGGAAGAGGCCCGTGCGGAATCCGGTTCCAGATCCATGTCATGTAAGCCATGGCTTCAAAGTAGAAGCCATCGGCGAGACCAGACTCAACCTGTATGGTGCGGACGGCGTTGGCCATAGTGCGGTTCCACTGCTCGGAGACGCCATTCTGAGCGGGTGTGTATCGCGCTGACGTCTCGTGGTCGACACCGCGGGAAGCGAGAAACGTGGTGGTCTCGTCCATGTACTCACCACCGCAATCGGAGTAAAAGCGGCGAAGAGATCAACCACACTTGGGCTCCGCAAGGACAAGCCAGTCCTGAATGGTACGGGTGACATCGCATTTCTGCCGAAGGTAGAAGACCCACTGCTAGCGAGAGTATTCATCAGTGAGGGTGAGGACATATCGACCACGCTCGCCGACGGACTCAGTAGGAAGGGGGTCCATGACATCGGAATGGACCAGGTCAAGAGGGGCGGACACACGGGGGGAAGACTGAGGGTACGAGGACCGGTGCATCTTGCCCTGAGCGTAATCAATGCACTTTGTGGGGCACGGCCAAGGGAAAGTGTCTGGGTCGATGCCCTTGGTCGGCTAGGTGCGGAGCATGCTATTGATGACAGCAGAGTGTACGTGGCAAAGGCGGCGATGCAAGAGGCGTGTGTGTTGCGGAGAGAGCGTACTAGTGACAAGCACATGACCTGTGGCAACAGACGGGGAGGGGACGGAAGGTGAGGTGGACAGGCGAAGGACATGCCACAGGTTGCTACGGGCATTAGCATGAAGAACAACAAGACCTGCCGGATGCAATGACACAGTGCCAACACCACGCGAGTGCACAACGTCCATGCTCATGCTATCATGGGTAGTAACGGACAGAAGGCTGAGCTCAAGACCTGGGACGAAGAGGACATTGGTCACGAAGACATCACTGGTAGGACCACGGGAACGAACGACGTCGACACTCCGGACAGATAACACCTGTCCGGTGCCTTTCCGGACACCAGATACATCGTCAGCAGGACCAAGCATACTAAAGGCCTTGCGAGAGGCTGTCATATCATGCATGGCTCCAGAGTCGATGATCCAGGTCTCGGCAGGGTCTTGGACCGGTGTCACCAGATCACTGACAGTCACGTGGCAGCAAGTAAGAGACATTGACGCGGTGGAAGGGGCCGCAAACCGAGACTGCCAATCATCAAGCCACGTGACGTTCTCACGAAGGGGGGCAGAGAAGATCACAGAAGATGGCGAGAAAGATGAGGAAGCAGGACACGACCGCAGCTCAAGCTTAGTCATGCAGGGCAATGGGGACGAGCAGGAGGTGACGCAACTCGCACTTCCCTAGGGAGGAGGATTATGCTCAGAGCTGAAGCACAATGAACTACTCCAGCTGACGCTCATGCGTGGACGGCCCAGGAGTGTAGATTGAGTGCGGAGTGATGGCGCCTGAGCCCAGATAGAAGGAGGACTGCCCCGATGATGGGAACGAAGGTGCCGATGGCTGCGGATGATACTGCTATGGAGTTGGCATCTGGGGGACCAGTGTCATGGTCGGAGAAGTGGAACTGCTGAACGGGGTCGAAGTGTCGGGGGCGGCGACAGCCACGACAGTAGAGGCAAGACGGTGCTCCTGCAGGCGACGCATGGTGGCGATGACGCGCGCCTTGTCCGTCGATAGCGGGCACGTGTATCACCCGTGCCCTAGCTTGCCACAGTTGTGGCAGACCGAGCCGCTATCGCTGGACCCAGTGGACTGCTGCTGCTGTTGCTACTTTTGACCCTTTTCCTTCTTGCCCCGGCGCTTCTTCTTCCCCGGCGACGAGGAGCTGGTGGAGGTAGCTGCTGTGGGGGAAGCGACGTCCACGGAAGTGACGGCCATGGAAGCGATGGCAGGGGAGGCGAAGGCCTCCGTGCGCTGTAGAAGGGACTCCATGTGAGCTTCCTCAATCGTGAGGAAGAGCTCGTATACCCAGGGTATGAGGGTGTCCTGGGCCGCCATGGTGGACAGGGTATCCTAGGAGTAGTGGACGAAGACGTCCGTGTACGCGCCGGTGGCACTGCGCTTGATGGTGAGGAGCGCGACCAGAGGGGGTGGAGCAGAGGTGCCTTGGCCATGGAGGATGTCCTCAGCCCGCTGTCAGTAAGCAGTGACTGTCTCGGTCTCCCCCATGTGTAGGGAGTTGAACTCCCGCAGCTGATAGCTGGTCTCAACGTCGCTGGATAGGCGATGGGGACAAGTGAGGACGTGCCACACAGTTGCAGGGTTTGGGGTGCCACCAGTGGCGAAGTCGCCCAGAAAGGGCTCTAGGACGAGGCGGGTTGCCGGAGGAGCAATGGGGACGAGGATGTGTACGGCGCGACCGGCGTCATACAGCTGCTCGGCCTAGGTGGAGTCGTACGAGAGGGTATATTATGCCCGTAGACCCTCACCTTGCGTCCAGATGCGGAAGTTGACCTCCCAGCTCCGGAACTACTCGCAGCCTGAAGCGGTGGGGGCGGCATCTCAAAGTCCTTTTGCCTGCGGCCGGCGCCCAAAGTGGGGCTAAGGACGGCGGTCACTGTCTGCCGCTAGCGCTGAGTCTTCTGCCGCACCAAGTAATGCGTGGCAGCGGACACAATGGGACTGGCGTGCTCAGGAGGACTGAATGGCGGCGGGGCACTGGTGGCAGTCTGTGAGGCCAACGGCTGCAGCGCTGCAAGCTGTTGCGTCAGGGCGGCGAGCTGTTACTGAATGGTAGTCAGGGGGTCAGAGGTGCCGACAACGACGCATGTGGACTGCTGCTGCTGCTGCTGCTACTGCTGTTGTTACTACTGCCGCTGCTACAGATGCTGCAGCTGCTGCAAGAACGAGGGGTTGGGGGTCCCCCCAACAAAGGAGGACCCCTCCCCACTGGGGTTGTTAGCCATGGTAGGTTTTGGTGGCCCTTTGTTTTTTTTGTGCTACTGATGTCAGTAGTGACGTGAGCCTATGATGCATGACGACAGTAGCTGCCGCCACGTTATCTATAGGACTGATGTTGTAGATTTTTCTCCCCCATCCCCCTTTTCCCCCTCTTTTCTTGTGTGTGTTGATGACGTCAGTAGTGATGTCAGCGGTAGGATGCTGACGTCAGCAGTGGCCGTTCTTAGGGTCGTTGCTGTAGGTGTTTTTGCTACTGCTGCTGTAGTTGATACTGGTGCTGCAGCTACTGCTGCTGTTGCTGCTGTTACTGCTACTACTGCTACGGCTGCTATTGCTACTGTTTGCTGCTCGTGCTGCTCCTGCGACTGTTATTGCTGCTATTGCTACTACTGTGGCTACTGTTCCAGTGGCAACTGCTGTTGCTACTACTGCTGCGTGCTGCTACGGTTACTATGGCTGCTATAGTAGCTATGGTGGCTGCTACAGCTATGGCAAGGGCGCTGGTGGGGTGGGGGATTTTTTTTCCTATGTTTTTTTCTCTTTCGTCAGTCACACCGAGCTTCGCTGCTCGCTATGGACAGCGGGCTGCGAGCAGCGGGTTCGCTGCTCACTGCCAGCAGNGTGGCTACTGTTCCAGTGGCAACTGCTGTTGCTACTACTGCTGCGTGCTGCTACGGTTACTATGGCTGCTATAGTAGCTATGGTGGCTGCTACAGCTATGGCAAGGGCGCTGGTGGGGTGGGGGATTTTTTTTCCTATGTTTTTTTTCTCTTTCGTCAGTCACACCGAGCTTCGCTGCTCGCTATGGACAGCGGGCTGCGAGCAGCGGGTTCGCTGCTCACTGCCAGCAGCCCGCTGCTCGTTGTGAGTAGCAGGCTCGCTATTTGCAGCCCATCGCTCGTGGCGTGCTGCGGGTTGCAAGTAGCAGCAACCGCTGCTGGCTACTGCCGGCTGCTACTTGCTGCTGCTACTGCTACAGTCGGCTGCTGCTGTAGCTGGCTGCTGCTGCTGCTGCTTGCTGCCGTGACTGGTGCAGTCTTCTCGTGCTGCTACTCATTGCTACTGTTGCTCGCTGCCGGTGCTGCTCGCTGTTGCTGCTGCTCGCTGTCGCTGCTGTTGCTGCTGCGAGCTGCTGCTGCTGGCCGCCGCTGTTGCTTGCTGTCGCGGGCTGCTGCTGCTACAGGCTACTGCGAGCTGCTGCTGTTGCCGGCTGCTGCTGCTGCACGTAGCTGTTGCTGGCTATTGCTGCTACTGCTCGCTACTGTTACCTGCCGCTGCTGCTGTTGCAGGTTGCTGCTGTTGCTTGCTAGTGCCAGTCACTACATCTGGGTGATGTTGCCGTGTGCGTCGTCGTCCGCAGGTGTCGAACGCCGCCTGCCGCTCACATCCTCGTGTTACGCTTGGGGTCAGTGCTACTGGAAAAGTCCGGCAGCATTTCCCCTGGCCCAATGGCGGTGGGCAAAAATCTGACGCCGCCACCAGGCAGGTCAATGCTGCCGGGGAAAATATGGCAGCATTTCCCCTGCACTGGCGCGTATGGGGGTCGCCGGCGTTGTCTGGCACTTGTATGCAAGTCTTCTACTGCTGCTACTACGCTCTGGCTCTGATACCAAAAAGGAAACGCTAGCCACCAGGTCCAGGCAGCAGCGTTGTTGATGCAGCGTGCGGGCTTCCGCACTCGTTGCTTAAGTCTGCTGCCCCCTCAGTCTGCTGCTCTAGAGTCCAAGTCTCGAAGCTTTGTGTTTGTTACTTAGAAACACGCGCGCCAGTGTTAGCGCAAGAAAGCAGCTGAAAACTGAAAGTGACCGATTAAAAATGAAGAATGAACAACAATGGGAGTCCCCTTCAAGTTCTAGCTCCCTCCAGCTCTGTAGAGCTTGTTACTCAGGAAACTAGCCAATCAGAAAATAGACCTAGCCCTATTTTCTGGCAGGCAGGGTTTTCTCGGTGAGCCCCGCCAGACGGCCGACAGCCCAAAACCTGAGCGTCGTCCATTTTGCTTGAAAACTGGACCATACCATGAGACGGACGCTGCAAACGTAGCCGTGCGGTCAGAAACAACTAGAAATAGGAAAAAAAAGTTATGGCTGCCTGAACCCAGGCAGTGCCTACGATGGTCCATGATACAAAACAGTGCCACGCAACATGAGACATGGACCCTATGCAGAGCATGACGCTGCAGACCCAACAGTACAGCCAGATCCAGCGCCTGACGCATGCAGACAGCATCTGCGGTGGCAGTGACCGCCGGCGGCTCGACCGCCAAGGAGGCATGCCAATGGAGTTGAGCACGTCGCCAGGGAGAGGAGGCTCGAGCGAACTGCGAGTAGGTCTCAGCGTGCGTCGGCTCCACCGGACGACACTCCAGCAACGTCGAGTCTCGCCGTCAGTCATCTGCACGCCGATGTACACAAGCCGGGAGGACACGGCAGAGCATAATGAGGATGCGCAAAACCCAACACTGACTAGTGACTGGAGGACCGCGCCATGTGGTTGAGCAGATGTATTTCCCTTGCACTCGACGTAGGTGAGTGATATTGTTTATGCAACAACAGGGAGGAGCGAACTTCGCATAGACCACCTCCGTTGCTGTAGAGGACTCGGACCTCAGCCAAGGACCAAGTGCACTCCTCCATCGCAGTCTTTCGCCTACAGAAGGAGTTGCGCTTGGGATTTTGTCTCGGTTATGTCAACATGCTCTGGTCCCTGTTCAACGGGCATGACCATTGCGACGAGTACATTGGGCACATCCAAGACCACCGCAGGATCAGGGATGAGGCTGCTGACTTTAGCAGGGAGCTCTCTTCGAGGGTGGTCAGGCAATGGAGAGACATGCAGCTGTCCCAGGGAGGAGGGGGGCCAGACTTGAATCTCAGGGGTAGGGGCTAAGGGATGGTTTTGGTGCTAACTGTTGATGAGTCTGTGGAGCATGTATTCCCTTGCTGAGCTGAAATGGCAGCGGCACAAAGAGCACAATGTGAACGGTACGCAGGACAGAGAAGTGTGATCAGAAACCGTGACCATAAAATAACAGCTGAATCTTACAAAGTGCCGATGAGCATCTCTACTTAGCTAGGAAGCGCACACGACACATCACGCCTGCCTCTGAAGAAACTGACCAACTCGTTCCCAAACGATTTCTTTACATATCGATGCACTACCGTAGTGATCTTTGTATTCGTTCAAAACAGTTATTTTTCGTTCTCCCACGAGCACCACCATAATTCTAAGTGGTTTGGGCAAATCACTTGTCTTATTCTGAAAACCCAGCTTCAACACAAGAAGAAGCATAAAAATGGGAAATGAGCTCGCTCGACTGAACGGGGGGCTCACGTCAAGCATCTAGCTGTACTCGACTGTTGACTCGAGTGCACTCTGACGTGTTAGGGAAGCAACGGGCTCGCTTCGCTGACACGTCACAGTGTGACGGCCCTAATCAGCCGCAGATGCGCTCTTCCGAAGCGGCCATTGTTTGACGACTCGAATCTACAAAGTCAAACATCGATTTCTTAAAGCGAAAAGACGTGAAGGTAGACCTGAAAAGCACTGGTGGGCGAATTTTAGTACTCAGAGCTAAATCAGGTATTTTATGGGAGAATCACTACAAAAAGAATATGAGGGCCAAAATTGGGCGAATTCAAAGATCACTTAATTCCTTTTGAAAAAGTGAACGAATGCAAGAATCACTACGGTATGTTTAGGGTTTCACCTGCAGGGTTGGTGCCTCATGTGTCATCTCACGCGGGTTCAGGTTGGAGAGCAGCCAACACGATGACGTCTGGTGTGCTAATCTCATTTGCTTGTCTCAAATCCTTCAGGAATCGCTCCCTTCAAGGTGTCAGATCTTTGCTGTCATGCCTCTGAAGATGAGGACATGCTTCTTGGCCATTTTTAAGTCACTACCTTCAATTCCACAACTCTGCAGTAGTGGCGGATACTTTTTGTACCACACATGTTGTGCCAGTCCATGGATGCATTGAAGAGATTTGTCCGAAGACCCAGCAGAAGAAAAGACCCTGCACGCTTTGCTTGCAAGCAGTGGCCTAGTTATTAACTTGGGCATTTCAGTTTGTTGTGCAACCCATTAGACCTTAAGGAAGAATTCAACAAGAAGCCAAGAAGAAAACCCTTCAGGAATGTAATCAGTACAGTCGAACGAGTCTCGCCGTCACCATCTACCATCCGCCGAGAGATTCATACGGCGCAAAGTTGCCGAGGCGTGGTCGGAGGCTCGACAGATGCGCTCGCAGAAAGCGGTACACCGACTCCGTGGCTGTTGCTGCGATGCGCAGCACTGTGACTGGCGCCTGCCACCACGCGACAGCATGTGGCACATGGCACAGCATAGGTAAGAATGTCGTGAAAGAAGTGCCTCTTCTCTGAACCCATGTGGAAGAACAGACCCTTCCCGACTTGCACTACTGTGACTTTCACCATTGTCACTTTCACCACTGTCCCTTTCACCACTGTCACTTTCATCACTGTCACTTTCACCACTGTCACTTTCACCACTGTCACTTTCACCACTGTCACTTTCACCATTGTCACTTTCACCACTGTCACTTTCACCATTGTCACTTTCACCACTGTCACTTTCACCANGTTCCAGCAATCAGAAGCAATCAGAGCTTCTGCAAAATCAGAGCATTTGTGACTCACCCCGGAGTGGTGCTCCAGTGCGCTGCATGTCACAAAGAGCCCTTCCTCCCAGGTGCTCTCGTTACCACTGCTGCTGCCACCAATGGTTCTGCCGCCGCTGCTGCTGCTGCTGTTGGTGCTACTGTTGCTGCCGCCGCTGGCAGAACCAACATTGCTGCTCCTTGCGCCGCTGCTGCTACTGACGGAGATGGCGGAGGTACCGAAGGGGCGGCGGCGGCGGAGGACTGCCTCTGCCATTCGCTCCGCCGTCGCCTTCATTGCGTGCTGCAGCGGCAGCGTCGCTGACCTGCAGGCGGAGGAGGGGGAGGGGGAGGAGGAGAAGAAGAAGAGGAAGAGGAAGAAGAAGAAGAAGAAGAAGAAGAAGAAGAAGAAGAAGAAGAAGAAGAAGAGGAAGAAGAAGAAGAAGAAGAAGACTATTTCCTTACGGCAGCGTTGTTGGCCGGCGTTGCTGGCGTGCATGACAGAGGAGGAAACGATAAGCATTGGCCAGACTGCAGAATACTCAAGGCTGCAGCATTTAGGCGTGGAAGCGGCATCACCACTCGAGGAGAGAGAGGAATGGGAGCAGCATCGCACAACCGCCCAGTCTAGAGTGACTGCATGATGCAGCGGCAGCGAAACCAGCCTAAAAGAAAAAAGGACGTGTTGACATGCTGAAGATTGGCGAGAGACGTTGCCATGTCTGACGACGTTGCCATGTCTGACGACGTTATGTCTGACGACGTTGCCAGGTCTGACGACGTTGTCATGTCTGACGACGTTGTCATGTCTGACGACGTTGTCATGTCTGACGACGTTGTCATGTCTGACGACGTTGTCATGTCTGACGACGTTACCATGTCTGACGACGTTGTCATGTCTGACGACGTTGTCATGTCTGACGACGTTGCCATGTCTGACGACATTGTCATGTCTGACGACGTTGTCATGTCTGACGACGTTGTCATGAGTGGTGACCTGGGGTTGCCATAGTGATCTTGTCCTGTCTTGTCCTGCGACAATGTCGCAATCGTGTCACTGAAATCGTATCACGCCATGCTGTCTTGTCGTGTGTCGCCCAGTGTCGTGTCATGTCGTGTCATGTCGTGTGATGTTGTGCTGTGTTGCGTTTGTCATGCAGCAGCAAACACATCGTGTTCTGTTCAAATCTTTCTCTACCATCCACACCAAAGAGAGTTTTTCATTCCCTTCTTTTTTGTTTTCCCTCGTTTCTTTGCTTGTCTTCTCACCTACCCCAAAACGAACGCACTGTTAAGGCTTTGCACACATTACCATGGATTCAATCGCGTGGCATGTTACATGGCATCTCCCCCCCCCCCTCACCTCCTCACTCCCCAAGACGGGCAATCTTCCCACATGTCCTACCCTACAGCGACCCCTTTTCATCCCGTTTCATCGCCGCTGTTTTGTGGTGTATCCTTTTGGGAGGTTCTTGTGGCATGTTGAAAGCATACCCGACAAGCACCACCACGGCAAGCGCATGCGCTGCCGCCAGCTGCTGAGGGAGAGAAGCGCCGCCGAGCGGAAAGTCTGAGCTCAACCGCACCTGCACCCGCGAATGAAA
>SZWC01009517.1:9819-26811 GCA_023375785.1 Penium margaritaceum
GGTGGGAGCTGCATCAGATGGATGTGAGCAACGCTTTTCTCCATGGTTCACTAGAGGGTGAGGAGCTTTACATGGTGCAGCCACCAGGCTTCGACGATGGCACCGGGAGAGTGTGGCGACTGCGCAAGGCCCTCTATGGCCTGAAGCAGTCGCCTCGGTGCTGGAACCAGGAGATCAGCAGCACGCTCCTTCGTGGCAGGCTCCAACGTAGCACCGCGGACCCTGCACTATTTGTCATTCCGCGAGGCCAGACCTGCGTTATTGTTCTGGTGTACGTCGACGATCTCCTCATTGCGTCGCCAGACACTGCTACCATCCAGCGTGTCAAGGACTTGTTGCACGCCGCCTACCAGATGAAGGATCTCGGGTCTGCCCGAGTCTTCCTGGGCATGGAGCTCGAGCATGATCGCTCCCAGGGCATCCTCCATGTCCATCAGGCTGCCTATGTACAGACTTTGTCCACTTGCTTTGCCGCAAAGCTGCCACTCGTGCCGAGCGCATCCTCACCCATGTCACCCGACGGCCAGGTGAAGCTGAAGAGTCCCAACCCAGCCGTTGTGGGGGAGCCAGTTGATGTGACCACGTACCTGCGAGTCATCGGGTCATTGATGTTCCTGGCGACGACGACACGCCCAGGCATCGCGTTCGCCGTCAACCTCCTAGCTCAGTTTTCTCAGGAGTAGTGTTACCTCCACCATGAGGCTGCGATCTGAGTACTACGCTATGTCGTCTCGACTCCTTTGCGAGGTCTCATGTTCCGCCGTCAGCCGTCTGTTGTCGCAGTGGGCTACACTGAAAGTGACTGGGCCGGCAGTCCAGACGACAAAATTTGCACAGGCTAGATCTTTCTGATTGGCGGCACAGCTGTGTCCTGGTGCAGTGGCAAGCAGGGATGCATTGCACGCAGCACTGCTGAGGCTGAGTACGTGGCTCTTGGCTCAGGCGCGTGTGAGAGTGTGTGGTTGTGTTATTTGTTGTCCGAGTTGCGTCAATCTGTCGCCTCAATCACGTTGCATTGTGACAACGAGAGTGCCATGGCCATCCCCGACAATGATGACGTGCATCATACACGCACAAAGTACATCAACATTGAGTATCACTTCGCGCGTTCATTGTTGCGTGACGACAGCATCAACATTGTGTGGGTTGAGACAGCACGGCAGTTGGCTAACTTCTTGACCAAGGCATTGAAGCGTGACTCGTTCAAGAAGGCTGTGAGTTCCATCGGCGTGCATCCGTGAGTGGCTCTCTTTGTCTTTGTCTGCGTCTTTGCTTGCCCTGGGGGAGTCTGGATGTTGACTGTGTCTCTGCCCGCCCATGTGCACAACGTCTGTGAGTCATGGGGGAGTGTTGGTTTTTGCGCATCTCTCATTGTGCTCCGTTGTGTCCTCCCGGCTTGTGTACATCGGCGTGCAGATGACTAACGGCGAGACTCGACGCTGATGGAGTGTCGTCCGGTGGAGCCGACGCACGCTGAGGTCTACTCGCAGTTTGCTGGAGCCTCCTCTCTCCGGCGACGTGCTCAGCTCCATCGGCAGGCCTCCTCGGCGGTCGTCCTGCCGATGGTCACTGCCACCACAGTTGCTGTGTGCATGCGTCCAGCGCGTCCCATTGGTCTGCATCGTCATGCTCTCCCTGGGTCCTTGTTGCATGTGGCATGGTCCTGTTCGGCATCATGAACCATCGTAGACACTGCCCGGGATCGGACAGCCATAACTCTTTGCTACTATTTTTCTTGCTAATTCTGACGGCATGACTGCGTTTGCAGCGTCGGTGTTATGGTATGGTCCAGTTTTCAGGCAAAACGGACGACGCCCGGGTTTTGGGCTGTCGGGCATCTGGCAGGGCTCACCAAGAAAACCCTGCCTGCCAGAAAACAGGTCTAGCACTATTTTCTGATTGGCTGGTTAGCTGAGTAACAACTTTTACACTAGTGTGGGGGGGGGGGCTAGAACTTGGAGGGGTCTCCCATTGTTGCTCATTCTTCACTTCTAATCAGTTATTTCCTGTTTTCAGTTGCTTTCTGATGCTAACACTGGCGCACGCATTTCTGAGTAACAGATCCAGAGCTTCCAGACTTAGTCTCCAGAGCAGCAGACCGAGGGGGCAGCAGACTTAAGCAACGAGCGTGGAAGCCCGCACGCTGCATCAACAACACTGCTGCCCCGACCTGCTGCATAGCGTTTCCTTCTCCATGCTCATAACAGAGCATGGACCCCTCGCCATGCATCTCCCATAACGTCGCGTCAAGTCAAGGTCCACACAACACTCTCCTTGGGCAGATGAACCTGGCGGCGATGTTGTCGACGGAGATGCTAATGTCGTAGCTGAACAGATCCTGGGCGATGAATCATGTAATCTCTCCATGATGTAGAGATAGCTCCCCCTGTCATGTACGAGTCGTCTCCCTCCCTCAAAGACAGAGTAGTGTATTCCGTTACGACTCCTCACGTCGCAATTGCATCACCTGTTGTGTACCAGTCCTTGCGTGACTACCAAAGGTCTCAACTCACAGTCTCTCCTCTCTTTGCTCTACCGCGATGCATTTGTGTACGCCGGAGGAAAGGGAATGGACAAGCAACATGCGAGCATGGATGAAGTGGCGAAGCTCACCTCCGATGCGGGATAGAGCACCGTGAGGCACAGGAGTGTACGGCCAGAAGAGGAGGGTTGGAGCGACAAACCGGATCACCACTCATGGACAAAGGTGACGATAGAGCAACTAAGTCGGGTGGATGAAGGTGCGTGATGGCAACAGCAGAAGGAGTGATGACGGAGTCGACAGGAACAACAATGGCAGAAACTGAAGGCACGCTCAGCTCTCTTATGGTAGTGTCTCCATCGAATGTCATACTCAGAGCTAGTACAAGATCCTCCCTGAGTATGGGTGTACGAGGTCCTAGTAGTGGAAAGCTCGTGCCAATAGCGTTGATGCTCTCCTCCTTTGAGAATCGCTCAGGCACTGCCATCACCTCCCGTTGCAGCATCACTACACGCTCCTACAAGTCAATGTAATCTGCCTTGGACATGTGGAGGTAGCCCATGTCTGCCTCGCGTAGGATAAACTCTGCCTCACTGGATGTTGCACATGCAGACAACACAACTCGTGAGTACAGCTCCATCTGCATCTCTGCTGCTGAAGACGATGGAACCAGTGCTGATGCATCCTATTGTGGATCAACAAAAATCACAATGTGCTCAGACGCTGGAACATCGGATGTGGCTGCACGTGTCACATCCACACCATAGCTCGTGTCTATCATACGAGGTGGAATGAGCAGTCGCATGCCAAGAGAGAAGGAGAAGGAGGAGTCATCAGAATGTGTGGAGCATGTGGAAACATCATCCGTGCAGGTACTACTCTCAGCGTTGATGTAATCAGCAGGGTCACCAATAGGTGAAAACAAGAGGGTAGAACTCAGCTCCTGCTCACGAGGTGACTCCATTCGTGTGTATGGATCTGCTCCACAGTCCTCGACTACCGCCATAGTGGACACAGGTGTGCAAGACTCCGGCTCAACAATGCCTGTCAAGGCGACCAACAAGTGTGGCTGGTGATCACTTTCCGTATTGTCGAGAAGGCTGGTCACTACCACCTGCTCAATAATGGAGTGATGAACACCATCTGACTTTGTCATGTGTGTCGCTGCTCTGTTGTGTGTATAGGAACCAATAGACTCTGGGAACCTGGGCGACTTCCTCACGCTGGAGCTGGTCTTCATGTTGCGAGGATGATATGGTGGAGCCTGTTGTGTCCGTTGCAGCACATGTCCGAGTGACATCTCTCAGAATTGCTGCTCTCAAGAATGTATCGACATGTAAAAGACCAGCCTGTTGACTCTGCTCATGAACTGTGACCGCTGTCCAGCTGGTTTGAGCCTCGTGTGCCAACGCCCCTGGAAGTCTGTATGGGGCATCCCGATCAGCACGATACTCCTGTGCCACCACCGGGCCGCTACCGGTCGGAGTCATGAGTGGCACCGTCTAGGCACGCGAGATCAACACTCCTCCTGATGTGACCTGTTGTTACCGAACGTCTCGTTCCTGTCGCAGCGTAGATGTCACCCTCAAAGACATGCATGTCTCAAGCACTACAGCCTTCACCAAATTGGTGTTAGCTTGCTGCACACACTCCCCCAAAAGTCCGGTAGACGCATCCTGATCCATACGGGACTCCTGTGCCACCGCTAGGCCTCCACTAGTAGGAGCCGCGATTGGCACCGTCCTGGGACGTTGTTCCTGTGCTCCTCCTGATGTCACCTGCTACTGCAAAAGGTTTGGATCCAAACCGGACGTGGAAGTCGAACTCAATGACATGCAAGTCTCCACCATGAACGCCAAATCGGGATCAGACTCCACGTCATGTGCTACCATCGTATCATTTGAGTCAGCCTGAGCTGACGGTCGGGCACCACGGCCTGGTGCAAGTGCAGATCCTGTCGCCACGGTCACAATAGGCAATACGTAATGATCCCACTCTCCCTTGACAGGTACCGCAACGGAAGCCGAGGAGGTGGAGGGTGTATCAAAACCGGCGCGAGTACGGCATGCGGAGCACTGATGCCGACCCCGCGAGGACACACAATTGGAACGCCTGCATGAAGACAAGTCATCGCGAGGTGGCGTCGTGGTCGCAGCAGAATATAGGATCGAAAGGATGGTGGTAGCCTGAGACTGGCCGACAGGTGGAGCTGAAGGGACACCATTGGATGAGGAAGGATGAGAGGATGAAGGAGATGAGATCAAGGAGGCCGTCGACGAACGAGTAGCAGAAGCACGCTTGGTACCAACGAGGTCATAAAGCCACTGGAACATCTACCTCAGGTCATAGATCTTGGCAAAAATGGTCGCCATAGGTCCAGCTAGGGGACCCACCAACGCTGGCAGACCCGCATGTTGTGGAGGACGCATGCTCTTACGAGGCTGAAGCCAAGGTGGATGCCAGCCGGGAGGGCGCGTCTAGCAGCGACGCCAACCATGACGTCCATCACCACAGTATTAGCAGGAAAATGCGCAGGGCGACTGCTAAGATGTCTGTGCACTCATCTCGTGCGCCGGACGATGGATAGGTACCGAGGGCACCTACTCTTGGTGGTAAACACCAAGTCGCGGGAGAGGATGAGACCAGTAGGTACTATCACTACCGGAGATCACGGCGTCAGGGTTAGCAAACGTGACCAGACGAGACGAGCTGCACTACCACAATATGCCCGGAGTCTGGAGTCTGACGAGTTGTGGCTACTAATGCTGCTGCCGCCAATGGAGAGAAAACTGCTCTAGAAACAAAAGGGGTGGCATCGACAGGTGTGGCTGCTGCTCCAAGCGGTAGACGACCCAGCCCTCGCAGATGTCAATGCGCCAGATAGCAACGGTCTAGAAAACGGGGCGCGAATTGGGAGGCTGCCAACTGCTCTTGGTATTGTAACCAAGATAACATAACACCCTTGAATGAGGGACCCACACTCTAAGTTTGTTTGGTTTGTTACCTTACGAAGTCTGTATGTTGGTCTTTAGTATTTACCTTTGGTTGGACACTCTGTGAGGAGTCTCAAAGGAAAGAATTGTAAATGGATGCATGCAATGTACATGCATTTATACTTGTAGAGCTTTGCTAAAGTTTTTGCTTGTATTGGCTCCAATGGAGCCAACCTCAACCTACAGTCCTACTTGGCGCGTCCTTAGACCGCCAAGTGTCATCCTCAAGGCATGCTCTAGTAAGCTTTCTAGAAGCTTCTTGTTCCAATTTGGGCCACAAAGAAAGTTGCGGGTGTCATGGGGTCTGAACCTGCAACCTTTCGCTTGAAACTATTGTACCTATTCAACTGGGCCACAAACATATGATTCCTATGACGATCCACAGGGTACATACCCATTATGGACAGTGCATTCCGGGCCCACCTCAGAACATACCAAGGGGACGTACTCTATAGAGCAGTGCATGCCTTGTCTGTATGTGCAGCTAGCTAGCTATGCAGTGGACAAGGTGCATAGCATTTCAATAGGAGATGCATAGCCTCGAATCTACCGTCGATACTACGGAGTGAACTGCGCACACCAATCCACAGGCCCCAGGGAGACGCTCGTCCACGATGTGTCTTGCGAAAGAAATTGCCGCCGATGACAATCTACTGTCAGCGGGGATGGAGGAACTGCAAAGGCAGCTGCAACTACCCCTTGCCCACCACTGCTATTGCTGCGGCGGCAGTAGTTGTACGATTTTGTTTTCCTCAATGTCCCTTTTTTCTTGCTCTCCCCTCTTCTTGCCCTTAGCCCCTTTTTTTCTTGTTTTTTTCCTTTTTGTTTTTCTTGTTCTTTTTTCCCCTCGCTTACTTGTGCACCCTGTTCATTTTTTTCTCTCGTTCCCCCTTTTCTTGATTGTCCCTAATCTGGGGCAATGGAGAAAAGAGGGGATGGAGAGGGGGGGGGGTGTCCGGCCTGTCTGGTCCTCCCTCCCGTGCAATGCTCACTCGTTTGCTCGCTAAGCAAGTGAGTGAGTGAGTGAGCGAGTGGCAAGGGGGGGGGTCCGTCCCTCTTTGCTGTCGGCCGGCCGACGTGGCCGACAGGGCCAACGGGTCCCGTCGAGGGGCCCCTCGGAGGGGACTCGACTGAGCCCTCCGAGGGCCCTCTCAAGAGGGGAGGCTCGGCGAGGCAACACCCCCCTCCAAGGGGTCCCCTCTTAGGGGGCTCCTAAGAGTTGGGGGAGGGGCCTCAGAGGAGGGCTGCGAGGTTCTCCTCGCTTCGTCAGCAACAATTACAGCAGCAGGTGTAACTACTACGGTTGCTACTGCTGTTGTTGATTCTACTGTTGCTGCTATTGATGTTGCTGCTTCTGCTGCTGCTACGACTGTTGTTGCTACTGCTGCTCTTCACAATAGTTGATTCTCTACATAGCAGCTGCTTTTGCTGATTTTTGTTGCCGCCGCTGTTGTTGCTGCTGCTGCTTGCTACTGCTGCCACTGCTGCTTGCTACTGTCGCCGTTGCTATTGCTATTGCATGCTATTGTTGCTGCCGTCGCTGCTCCACTCTGCTGCTACTGCCATCGCTGCTTCACGTTGCTGTTACTGCCGCCGCTACTATAGTGGCTGCTGGTACTACTGTATGCTGTTGCTGCTGACGCCGGTGCTACAACGGTTGATGCACTGTTGTAGCTACTGTTGCTGCTGTTGCTACGCGGCACAACTTCTACTACTACTGCTGCTATTGCCGCCTATGCAGCTGTTGCGAATGCAAGTGCTGGCCAATGCTGCTGCTGCTACCATTGCTGTTCTTGCTGTGAGCGGCTGCGCTATCGCCACTACTCCTACTGCATGGCAGTGCAACTACCGTGACTGCTACGTCTGCTGCCGCTATTGGTGTTGCTGCCACAGTTGCTAATGTTGCTGTGTGCGGCTCTCTGCCCCTCTGGCGTTCACATGTAGTCGCTTTGCGCTCCCTCACACTGCTGCCGGCGTGGGGCCACATGGCGCGTTCTCTTTGCGTTCCGCCCACTGCTGCTGCTTCTGCAGTTTCTGCTGCTCACACGCCCCCTTTTGCTCTGATACCAAGTTGGAAACATTTTAGGGCATGCATGCCCATGCAAAACGAAACATGAGCTCTCTGTGTGAGTGCAATACAAAACGGCAAAAAAATGGCTAAGTCTGGAATGCATAACATGAAAGAACAAGGAGAATTTACAAATGNCCACTCTGCTGCTACTGCCATCGCTGCTTCACGTTGCTGTTACTGCCGCCGCTACTATAGTGGCTGCTGGTACTACTGTATGCTGTTGCTGCTGACGCCGGTGCTACAACGGTTGATGCACTGTTGTAGCTACTGTTGCTGCTGTTGCTACGCGGCACAACTTCTACTACTACTGCTGCTATTGCCGCCTATGCAGCTGTTGCGAATGCAAGTGCTGGCCGATGCTGCTGCTGCTACCATTGCTGTTCTTGCTGTGAGCGGCTGCGCTATCGCCACTACTCCTACTGCATGGCAGTGCAACTACCGTGACTGCTACGTCTGCTGCCGCTATTGGTGTTGCTGCCACAGTTGCTAATGTTGCTGTGTGCGGCTCTCTGCCCCTCTGGCGTTCACATGTAGTCGCTTTGCGCTCCCTCACACTGCTGCCGGCGTGGGGCCACATGGCGCGTTCTCTTTGCGTTCCGCCCACTGCTGCTGCTTCTGCAGTTTCTGCTGCTCACACGCCCCCTTTTGCTCTGATACCAAGTTGGAAACATTTTAGGGCATGCATGCCCATGCAAAACGAAACATGAGCTCTCTGTGTGAGTGCAATACAAAACGGCAAAAAAATGGCTAAGTCTGGAATGCATAACATGAAAGAACAAGGAGAATTTACAAATGAGTCCCTAGCGAGCTTATGTAGGGGTGCAGACAACTAGCCGCACCGGGCCCCGTCACCCCCGCTGAACCTAAACGAGGCAGCAGGGAGAACACACTGCATACACCTCAAGAATAACAAATGTAGTCTCCTCAAAGCACCGGAATAGCTCTCCGAGTGCCCGGGTCTCGACCACGGGGAAAATACGAGCAGTGCTAGAAATACTCGAAATCAGCATCGAGACATACAAAATGGTTTTCCGAACATCGGAAGCCCTACTACAACCATTGAGTCTCCTCTTCGTACCGGTACAGTCCACTGGGTGCGCGGGTCTCAACCCACCGAGAAAACTCTCTTGCCTCTAGACAAGCCCATAGGGCTGCCAGAAGGCATCAACCGTGTCTCGCCGGCGTTGTCGTAGGTGCTGGAGAAGTCTGTGTACAGTCCGGAGGCCCGTCGTGTCGTCATGCCCTCCTCTACCATGTACCACCAACGTGGGTACATGGATAATCCATCGGCGTCAGTTGTGACGGGTGGAAGCCACACAAACCAACACCTATGTCATGCCTCGGGTCCCAGTTTCATGATTTTCTCGCACTATTGGTAGTGGGGATTAGCGTAGACGCTGCATGGGTGTAGGTAGCCATAACTCCTCACTGCTATTTTTTCTAGCTGATTCTGACCGCAAGACAGCGTTCGAAGCTTGCGTACTATGGTTTGGTCCAGTTTTCGGGCAAAACGAACGACGTCAGGGTTTGGGCTGTCTGCCGTCTGGCAGGGCTCATCGAGAAAACCAGCTTGCCTGAAAATAGAGCTGTTTTCTGATTGGCTGGTGAACTGAGTAACAAGTCCTACAGAGCTGGGGGAGGCTAGATCTTGAAGGGGTCTCCCATTGTGTCTCATTCTTGTTTTTTAATCAGTCACTTTGATTTTCAGCTGCTTTCTGGCGCTAACACTGGCACGCGCATCTCTGAGTAACAAACCCAGAGCACTCAGAATTTAGCTCTAGAGCGGCAGACTGAAGGGGCAGCAGACTAAGCAACGAGCGTGGAAGCCCACACATTGCATCAACAATGCAACTGGCCCAACCTTCACTTTAGAGTAGTTTCAAGCTAATTGAGCACATGATCCTATTCGTGCGAATGCTTCCAGTTGCCGCCACCGTCTCTGTTGCCATTCTCCACCAAGTGCCATGTTCTCGCAGCCACAGAAAAACCCGCAGTCCTCCCTGTCATCAGGGGGGGACCTCTCTACACTGCGGGGTACTAACTCCGTGGGTGTACCTCCAATCTTGTCACTGCCGCCCTGCATTGACTCCGTGGAGCGACTGCGTGGAGCATTCTGCTTTAGTCTACACAGAGTACCCGGCTGCCTGCCGTCGCCCTTTTCTTTGGCGATTAGTAGCAGCCCACCCTGGTGTTCTGCGAGTGAGGTTCTCCTCCATGCCCATCCGCTGGCTTAGCGGACTTGCTATTACTGCAGCTTAAGCACTAGCAGCCACATGCCTAAGTGAAGATACCGTAATGCCCCATACATTTGACATTTTTTTTTTTTTTCCTTTGACCATTCAAGCACCTAAACATTTTTTGTCTTGTGGACGAATCACTCTTAAAAATACAGAAATCCATTCTCTCTACTTACAGATTCAGCTTCTGCGGGATGCTCCAAAGACTGCGGGCAGATCGCAAAACATCCACGTTCCGCACGCAGTCCTGCAACGATGGAGAACTCACGTCGACGTGGCAGTCGGAAAAACGCGAGTTGCAGTCTCGCGATCTGCGAGACTACGTGTGGAGCAAGCTGCAAGATGCAGCTTTGCTCTCCCTTTTCAAAGTTTGAAGATCTGAAATCCAAAGGTCTAGGGGCAGACCAAGGACCTGATCGGAAACTTCGACCAAATCAGACAGTAAGAAAACCCAGGGGCTTTGGACCAAACAGGTGCAATGTTAGAAGGCTGGAGATTTTAGTCGAATACAACTGTCACATAGTCCAGTTCAAAAAACTTGTCGAATACAAGGGGCAGTACGGTACATTGTATTTGCGCACTCGCACTCGCAACAGCAGCATCAGCCGCAGTTGCAGCTGCCGCCTTCTCAGCAGCTGCAACCACATGTGCAGGCGCAGGTGTAAGTTAATCAAAGCAGCTGTAACAGCAGCAGTATCCGCAGTAGCGGCAGCCACAGCTTCACCGGCTGCAGTTGCAACTACAACAGCCTCAGTAGCAGCATCAGCTACAGCCGCAGCAGCCGCCTTCTAAGCACCTGCACCCGCAGGCGCAGGGAGGCACATCTAAGCAGGCAGGTACAGGTGCATCTAAGCAGCTATAGCGACTGTTGTATCCGTAGCCGCTCCACCATGGTTTTCCTACTCCCCTGGTGCATCTACCTCCACCCCGCTGGGGTTCTTTTATGGTGATCGTGAGCGCCAGCTCAAGCAGTCTCTCCTTCAACTTCTTGGCTTGCACAATCGAGGAGGTGAGGGTGTTGCACCGCTGGCCAAAGGTCTTGTTTGTCAAACTGACAGTGTTCTTCGTGGGGACCTCCCCCGGTCACGTCTTGGGTCCTTGTGTGGGTCTGTCCCGTGGATTTAGCAAAGGCAGTCCATCTTCATGCCTCGTTGTCTCTCAATCTGTACATTTCCTGTTTGGTGTGTGGCCTCTGTGGGTACGGTAGTGCCGTTTGGTTTCCTGCCCTCTGTGCGTTTCTCTTGTGGCTTTTGGGTCCTCGACTCCAAGGCAACCCATCACTTGAAGTCTGTACGTTCCTCGTTTTTCTCATTGGATGCCGTCGCGATTGTCCGCTTCGTTCGTGTTGGGTCCGGTGAGTTGCTCCCCATCCAGGGTGTTGGCTTCGTGCACTTTGTTGGTCCTAGTGGTGTCCTGCACTTGCCTGACGTTCTGTATGTCCCTTCCTTGGAACATAGCCTGCTGTCGGTGCCGTCTCTAGACGATCAAGACATGGAGTTCACTGCCAGTCGTGGTGTTGGTACCATTTGTCTTTGTCCCTCTAGCCGTACCGTCTTGCGTGGCATGAAGTGTGATAAGCTTTATCGTGTGCCCTTGCATGCCTACTCCACCCCTGTGGCTGGCATCACCCTCATCCATGTTTCCCCTTCTCTTTCTCCTGACCTTGTGCACCTCTTGCATCACCGCCTTGGTCATTTCCACAATGATGCCATTCACAGCATGCTCTACCTTGAGCCTGCCATTGGTCTCTCACTTGCTTCCTTCCCATAAACCTAGTGTCTGTGCTCCTTCATGATCACATTTGCCTGTTCCCTGTCTCCTCCCTTCCACCCCTCACTCGGCTAAGGGGGGATGTTGGGGCTGCCTCTATGGCAGTCCTCGCTGCTATTATGCCACAGCTCTCACCCTCGTTGAGGTCACCACCGTCAAATCATGTACCTAGTTTGCCCATATCCTCCAGCAGCTCGTCTGCTACGCCATCCTCGCCAGACTCTGTTTTGCCTGTAGCAGTCCCTTCCTCCATGGCTCCGTCCAGCCCGGTCACACCAATTGTGGCTGACCGACCTGCCTGTTCTCCTGTTCCTGTGGCTGATCCACCTCAGGTAGCCACCTCGGGCCCTTCACCCATCTCCCCTTTCGTCCAAGGTGGGCGCCTTTGTGTGCTCACTCACCGATCTAGTGCCTCTACGGCCTTCACACATCCTCCTCAGCCTCAGGCTGAGCAGTCCCCTATCCTCTAGCTGGCATGGAAACTCTAGGCTTGGCCACTAGGGTTGTCCATCCCAGTTTCACCATTCGCTATACATTGCTAGCCTCGGGACACGTGCGAGCTTTGGAAATGGTTGTCTTGAGTAGCGTCACTGTGTGTCACGTCACCTTGGTCACCACGACCTTATTGCCTGAACCGACTACGGTGCGTCAAGCACGCATAGCCTCCGACGCTCAGTGGTGGGAGGCTGCCATGTGTGATGAGTTGAATGCCCTTGATGACCATGCAATCTATGATTTGGTCAATCTACCAACCGGGACGGAGGGCTATCGATACCCATTGGGTCATTTGACAAAAGCAAAGCCCAATGGTACACTCAACAAGTACAAGGGGAGACTGCTTGAGCTCGGCAAAGGGGTTCTCCCAGGTCCCAGGCATCGACTTTGACTAGATATTCACACTCGCCGGGTGATACACTACAGCCGGAGAAGTGTCGAGTCTTGTAGCCCATCATGACTGGGAGCTGAAACAGATGGACATGAACAACGCGCTCCTGCACGGGCAGTTGGATGAGGAGATCTACATGGCCCAGCCTCTTGGATTCTTTGATTGCTCGGATAGAGTTTGAGAATTGTGAAAGGCCCTCCATAGCTTAAAACAATCACCTTGGTGCTAGAACCAAGAGATCACATCCACTCTTGAGAAAGACGGCTTCGATGCAGCAAGGTTGATCCGTCACTCTTTGTCACTCCACCTTATGTTCCATTCGTGGCTATCCTTGTCTATGTGGACGCCTTGCTCATAGCATCACCCAGCCAGGATGCCGTCAAGTAAGTGAAAATGCTCTTACAGTCCATGTTCAAGATGAAATACCTAGGGCTCGCTCGCGTCTTCTTGGGCGTGGAGCTTGAGCGCGATCACTCTCGTTGCACTCTTCATGTCCACCAGACTCCGTACGTCCGCAGCCTGGGGGATCATTTTGCCTCCACATCCACTTCATTGACGCATATGACCCTAGTTGGACAAAGGTTTCTTAAGGCATTGGATGTGTCTAAGCTGGGGGAGGCGCTCGATGTGACGGACTACCTTTGTGTCATGAGGTCGTACATGTACCTGGCGATGACGACTAGGACAGATGTTGCTTTTTATGTAAACTTGCTGGCACATATCTCCTAGTATCCTAGGGCACGACACATGGAGGCCGTCCTGCTTGTCCTTAGGTACGCTCTCTCCTCTGCCCGGACTAGTCTTTGTTATTGGGCACAACCGTCAGTGGTGGTTGATGGATACAATGACGGCAACTGGGCCCATGAAACGAATGCTCGCAGCCGTAGAGGCTACATCTTCCTTGTTGGTGGAACCGCTGTATCGTGGAAGAGTGGCAAGCAGGACTGTGTGGCACGTAGCTCTAGTGAGGCAGAGTATGTCGGTCTTGGAGTAGGAACCTATGAGAGTGTTTGGCTATGTTGTCTATCGCAACAGCTGCGCGTTCCCATCAGTGTTGATCTGGGCACCTCGAACAGCGGTACATCGATGTGCACCACGACACATCGATGTGATCCATTACCACATCGGCCACCTCGACACCCCGGTTCCAGGGAGGGGGGGGGGGTGTGGCTCTGAGACAGCCCTGCCATTTTTTTCTAGGATATGGCATTATTTCACAGCATTGTGTTAGACGACATTTTATGACTGCTTTACAGAAGCATCATTTGCTCTGCTCACATGTTGTACTAAGCGTGTATCAAGCATGAGAGGGACTCACATTTCATTCACACATGCTGAAGTTTCCACAACTGCATTGTACAACCATGTGTGTGCTGAAAGTTGGCAGACTAGCATTGCATTCTGTTCCACCCATGATGCTCAAGGGAACCACAGGGGTCATGCAAGGGAGATCAATGGAAAAAAAACAACTTTTGCATTCATGGTTCAAGTGCAATGGGCGTCTAAGCCCACTAGCCATCAGAGCGCCTAGAGCGCTTACTGGCTTTCTCAGCGGCACGTGTGCTAGTCCCCACCCTGGCTGCCTTTCTGGCAGCCACCCCAGCATTCCCACCAGCACCCCTAGCACTCCCACTACCCCCTCCCTTCTTCCTAGTCCCTCCACCTGCAGCACTGCCAGATGCCCTCCTACCTGTCCCATTGTCCACAGGCTCTCCATCCCCTTCCCCATCCTCCTCATCCCCACCCTCATCCCCAGCCTCATTCTCTTCCCCCCCTTCTTCATTGTCGGCCTCTGCTCCCTCTGTCACTGCTCCTGTGTTCTGCTGGGCACCTGATGCTGCTGCTCCTGCCACTGAAAACCCCTCAACCTCCGCCCTTGTGCGCACGCTCCTGGAGTAATATGGCCCATCCTCCGGGTGGGCATGGACTATGGCGGGCTGCTGCGCCTGATGCTGCTGCTCCCCTGCACCCTCGTCCTCCTCTCCTTCCACAAAGACCTCCTCGTCTTCCAACTCATCATCCTCACTCTCCCCCCCCCTCTGTCCCTCCTCATCCTCCTCCTCAGGCAGCTCCTCAACTATTTCTCCATCATCCTCACTCTCAGACTCGTCTGGCTGATCGAAGGAGGGCTTGCTCTTGCGTCGGCCGCCATCTGCATTGTAGTGTTTCCGCAGCCGAACGTTGACTCGAACGAGCATCTCCAGCGAGCTCACGTGCAGCCTGTTCCGGCGGGCTGTGTGGATCAACTGGTAGGTGGAGAAGACCCGCTCACAATCTGAGGAGGAGCACGGCTGGGTGAGCATTTTGATGGCGAGTGCGCGGAGGTTGGGCAGGTGGGCGAGGTGCAGAGATGCCCACTCATAGGGCTGCAGCGTCTTGGCAAGCACCCTGGCAACAGCTGCTCTTGCCTTGTCCGACAGCCGCTTTGTGGCAATGGGAATGACGTCCACCGTCACCCTCCCCAGCTGGAACGCCTCCAACTCCTGGGCCAGCTCAGAATGGTGCTGCTCCGGCACCAATGCCTCCACCACCTGCGCCCAGCTTTGCACCATGGACACATCAGCACCGAGATCATTCCCAAAGTGAGTGGGGTGCAAACGTCGTGCGGCAGCATACAGGGGGCACGACATGCCCTTCGTCCAATGGGCGGACAGACGCTCCATGGCCAGTTTCACATGCTGCGCCGCAACACGTGCAGGTTTGCGTGCCTTGCCAACTGCCAATGCCTTGAGCTCCTCCATGCAATCCAACAAGCCCTCATAGATCTCCCCAGCAGCACCGCCCGGACGGTCTGGAATGCGCAGCACCGTGACAAGAGGAGTGAGCAGGTCACGCAGCTGCCTGACCTGGAGCCAGAAAACCCGCCGCCGGACAATTTTGCGCATGCGCTTCTTCCTGTCCCTGAATGCCCCATCTCTCTGGGCACCCATGTCTGCCCATGTGCTGGCGTTCACCAGCTTGAGCAGAAAAGGGCGCATGTCCAGCAGCCTTTGCAGCACAATGTGTGCAGAAGCAAAGTGCGTGGTAGACTGTGGCAGCAACACACGCCCTCCAGACATCTGCTTCAGCCAGTTTTGGGGAATGTCATTGTTCCTGAAAAAGTTCACCACCTTCTCAACACGTGTCATGATTCCCGCTCCCCACTCTGACTTGCACAAATCCTTCATGACCAAGTCCACATTATGTGCACAGCAGCCCTGCCACAGCACAGAGGGGTACTTCCCTTTGAGGTCATCGAAGGCCTTCTTGTTCACACTTGTGTTGTCACAGACGAAGCTGACGACGTTATTCACGCCCACAGTCTCAATGCCCGCCTCAATCATTGTGGCGACATGCTCAGCATTGCGGGTGAGGCCGCTTGCATCACGGCTGAAGACGTGGTACGCACCCTTCGCGTTCACGGCCATGCAGTTGTAGATAGGCCTCTGCTGTACATCCACCCACTCGTCCACCGCGAGTGTCACGCCGTAGATGGTCCATGTCTGCTTCAGTGGTGTGTCCAGCTCCTCCAGCTTCCGGTCCAGCCGTGGAAGTATGTCGCCCATGACAGTGCCCCGAGCAGGAAGGCGGAAGGCAGAGGTGGTGAGCCGAGCAGTGCGCACCACCTCATTCAGCAGGTTCATGCGGCAGAAACTGACAGGCAGGGCACCACCAGCCATCAGCTTCACGATAGCCATCTGGCACGCTGCATTGGCGGCGGTGTCGCAATGAGGCCGCACGCTGGTCTGCACGAGGTTGCTGCTGGTTGGAGTGGCACGGATGGCGGGACGCATCTGCTGCTGCTGCTGCTGCTGCTGCTGCTGCTGTTCTGCTGCCTCGTGCGGGGTTGCCATGGCGGGTGCAGGGAACCCAAGGTCTTCATCATCATCATCCAGAGGCAGCCCGGCCCGCTCAAGAGCTGCTGCTCACTGGCGTTCCTCAAAGAGCCGGCCCCATGCCACCGGCTTCGAGCTCGTGCCCCAACTGCTTCCCTGCCCGTTGTACAGGCGGCCATCTGCCGGCTTCCAACCAGCGGGTGGACGTGGTTTCCGCTCAAGGCCGAGAGCATCCCGTGCAAGAGGCGGCGGATGCTCACAGACCTGAATGTTGCCGTTGGTCTCACCGAAGTGACCGCGAATGCGGTCACACGTCCCGCTCAGGGTAACGCCAAATGAGCCGCAGTAAAAACCTGGCTTCTTGGAGCATGTCGGGACTGGTAGGCAGTGGCGAGAGAGCGCAAGAGTGAGGAAGTCTCCTTGGAGCTGGCGCACCGGAGTGGGCGAAAAATCTGGTGCTACTAGGAGGTGAGAGGAAGAGGCACCTCCAGGAGACCCGGTGCCCATGGCCGAGCTTGAGGTGGACGTGGACAGCGCTGCCCAGCGCCTAGGAGGAATCGTGGAGGTACTACTGTGCCGCAAGGCCAAGGTGGCCTTGCGGCGCTGAGCCTAAGTGCCGGGGCCCGCCAACGAAGACATCGGATACACGTGACTGGGAGAGTACAATGGACGACCGGTTGTGGACTGTTGCCACGCAACTGACCCGACACGGGCATCGATGGGGGGGGGTGGGGGATC
>SZWC01009517.1:26921-37722 GCA_023375785.1 Penium margaritaceum
GGGGGGGGGGGGGGGGGGGGGGGGGGGGGGGTTGGCATGTGCAGTTTGAATCTACGAGGAATCCTTTTGCCAGCAAGGCACAAATGGATGGGATGAATCCAATGCATCAAATGGGGGGGGGGGGGTTATGTGCTGTTTATTGTCCTCCCATTGGTCATGTTACCCTCTAATTTGCCAGCACGGCAGAGTTTGATGGACAGGACATGCGGGCAGGGTGGATGTGGTGCTTGTTGTCCTCCCATTGGTCATGTTACCCTCTCCAAGTGTCCACCTCACTAGGAAAAATGCATGGTTCAATGCAGGCATCATGTGAGGTGGACAGATATGACTAAGAGATAGTGCAAGACGCGAGGTTTGACCCGGACGTCTCCCGCAAATGAGTCGGTCAGCCGCGGGAATCATCCCTCCGGCTGGTCCGCGTGAGGCGGTGTGCCAAAATGGCCGTGTTGCAAAAAACTTGTCCGCGGGCCACATCGATGCCCCATCGAGGTGGCCCGCGGTGGCGCGGCCGATGTGATCCCATCACATCGGACCTCGAGGCCAACACTGGTTCCCATCTATTGCATCATGCTCCCTTGTGATGATCAGAGCACTAAGGCCATTGCTGAAGATGACGGTATGCATCAAACACGCACGAAGCACATCAATGTGGAGCATCACATTGTGCGTGAGAGAGTGACTGCATGTCATGTCCCGATCATCTGGGATGACACTCGACGACAGCGAGCTGACTTCCTCACAAAGGCACTCAGCAACAACGTCTTCAAGGCAATTGTGCATGTTTTTGGTCAGTTGTGTTTACTGACAGTTGACTCTCCTCCTTGACCAATCACTACATGTGTATGCAGGATTCTGTCACATCTTGTGATGCTCATGTGTGCCTGTGCATTTATGCTTGAGTGCATCGGCAGTGGGTCATGGGGGAATGTTGGTTTATGTACCACAGAGACGTTGTGACCTCTGGCCTGGCTGCACACTCATCACACACATGCACATGACTGACCGTAGAGGGAGCTGGAAATGCTAGGCGGCAGGTTGGGGTAGTAGCGTTGTTGATGCAGCGTGTGGGCTTCCACGCTTGTTGCTTAGTCTGCTGCCCCCTCAGTCTGCCGCTCTAGAGTCTATGTGAGCGTGCGTGAAACTTGGATGCTTTGGGTTTGTTACTCATAAACACGCGCACCAGTGTTAGTGCTAGAAAGCAGCTAAAAACTGAAAGTGACTGATTAGGAATGAAGAATGAACAACAATGGGAGACCCCTCCAAGTTCTAGCTCCCCCCCAGCTTTGTAGAGCTTGTCACTCACCTAACCAGCCAATCAAAAAATAGACCTAGACCTATTTTCTGGCAGGCGGGGTTTTCTTGGTGAGCCCTACCAGCCCAAAACCCGGGCGTCGTCCGTTTTGCCTGAAAACTGGACCATACCATAGTACCAACACTATGAACGCAGTCGTGCGGTCAAAAACAGCTAAAAAAAAGCAGCAAAGAGTTATGGCTACCCGAACCCTGGCAGTGCCTACAATAGTCCATGATGCCAAACAGTGCCACGTAACATGAGACATGGACCCTAGACAGAGCATGACGCTGCACACGCAATAGTATAGTCAGATCTAGCGTTGGACACATGCAGAAAGCATCTACAATGGTAGTGACCGCCGGCGGCCCGACCGCCGAGGAAGCTTGCCAATGGAGCTTAGCACGTTGCTTGATAGAGTTTTCTCAGTGGTCGAGACCCGGGCACTTGGTGGTTTGTGCCAGTGCTCCAGGAGACCCATAGAGATTGACTGCATATTGCCTCTGACAGGGTGTACACTCTCTCTATGGTTGAGACCCGGGTACACGGTGGTTTGTGCCGGTACCTTGGGAGACCCTGCACTGATTGGTACATGTATAGTTTGCGTGTGGCTGAGACCCAGACGCCCAGTTACATGTTCCGGCGTCTTGGGAGGCCTAAGCTTGCCTAGCTTGGCTAGCCCATGATGCTAGTGTGTCACTGTACAGTCTGAATGTGTTTGGGGTACACTAGATGTTTTCCCGTTGGTCGAGACCCGGGCACACGGTTGACTGTTCCGGTGCCTCGGGAGACCTTCAGTGTGTGGTTTCATGTTCTGGGACATGTGTATTCCCCGCCCGTGCCTTTTGGTACGGCGGGGATGACAGGGCCTGGTGGGCAATTGGAAATATTTTAGTGCATACAGGCCCATGAAAAAACGAACATGAGCTTTGTGTGTGAATGCGATGCAAGACGCCAAGAATTTGGTGAAGTCTGGAACGCTGAATATAAAAGATCAAGGAGAGTTTACAAATGAGCCCCTAGCGGGCTCATATAGGGGTGCCGGCAGCTAGCCGCACCGGGCCCTGTCACCTCTGCTAAACCCAAATGAGTCAATAGGGAGAACACACTGCATACACCAAGAGAGCAACAAAG
Organism: Penium margaritaceum; assembly: GCA_023375785.1. NCBI lineage: Eukaryota > Viridiplantae > Streptophyta > Zygnematophyceae > Desmidiales > Peniaceae > Penium > Penium margaritaceum. Next base: position 29,347 of record SZWC01009517.1, read on the forward strand.
GTGGTCTCCTCGAGGCACTGGAACAGCTCTCCGAGTGCCCGGGTCTCGACCATCGAGAAAATATGAGCAGTGCCAAAAAAATCTCGGAATCAACGTCCAGACATCACAGACGGCTTTCCGAACATTGGCAGCCCCACAACAGCCATCGGGTCTCCTCGTCGCATCGGTATACTCCACTGGGTGCGCGGGCCTCAACCCACCAAGAAAACTCTCCTACCTCCTGATAAGCCCACATGACTGCCAGAACGCACCGACCGCGTCTTGCCGACGTTGTCGTAGGTGCTGAAGAAGTCTCAGTGCAGTTCGGAGGCCCGTCGTGTTGTCACGCCCTCCTCTACCACATACCTCAAATGTGGGTACATCGGTAAACCAGCGGTGTCGGTCGTGACAGGTGGAAGCCACACAGACCAACACTCCCCTTGGCTGACATAGTTGTCCACGCGAGAACGAATGAACGAAGGTATGGGACAACAACGTATGCCAAACCACAGTATGTACCAGGCAACCATACACACACACCTCTGCTACCCACCTAAGGTCTCCCTAGACACTGGCACATGCTACCAAGTTTCTGGGTCTCGACCATGAGAGGAGTGATGCACACGTGCACAAACCAGTGTAATGCACATCACACACATGTCAGGCGACAAGCTGGTCTCCTCGCGACACTGGCGGTACCAGTGCCCGGGTCTAGACGGCTACGAGCAATCCAACACAATAGCATCATCATCTAAACACAGGAGCATGGGAGGATCTCCTCGTAACACGGGTGCAACTCACCACGTGTCCGGGTCTCGACCCCTAAGAGTGACCCAGCTCGCATACACATGCCATAAGCAGTATGGACACACACCAAGACACACGATCACATGGTCTCCTTGTGATAGTGGTACAACCCACCACGTGTTCGGGTCTCGACCAACAGTGTGCTATCGTCCACATGCAGCTGTGCAGGCATGTAGCATGAGCCACACGCCGGATGCTATAGATGCTCATAGCAGAGCATGGACCTCGCCATGCATCTCCCATGACGTCGCGTCAGGTCAAGGTCCACACAAAACTCCCCCTGGGCAGATGAACCTGGTAGCAATGTCCTCGATGGAGATGCTGATGTCGTAGCTGAATAGATCTCGGGCGATGAGTCATGTGGTGTATCTATCATGCGGAGATAGCTCCCCTGTAACGTGCGAGTCGGCTCCCTCCCTCAAAGACAAGGTGGTGTCTCCGGCTACGACTCCTCACGTCGCAGCTGCATCGCCTGGGGTGTACCAGTCCTCGCGTGACTACCAAGGTCCCAACTCACAGTCTCTCCGGTCTCCGCTCTACCGTGATGCATCTGTGTACACCGGAGGAAAAGGAAGGGGCGAGCAGCATGCGTGCGTGGATGAAGTGGCGGAGCTGGCCTCCAATACGGGATAGCACACCCTGAGGCACAAGGGTGTACTGCCAAAGGAGGAGAGCTGGAGCAACGAACGGGATCACCACTCGTGGATGAAGATGATGATGGGGCAAATGAGTCAGGTGGATGAAGGTGCGTGATGGCTGTAGTAGAAGAAGGAGTGATGATCGGGTCGACAAGAGCGAGGATGGCCGAAGCCGAAGGCAGGCTCACCTCTCCTATGACAGTGTCTCCAACGGACGTCATACTCGGAGCTCGTACAAGATCCTCCCTGAGTATAGTTGAACCAGATGCTGCTCGCGGAAGGCTCCTGCCAATAGCATTAATGCTCCCCTCCTCTGAGAATGGCTCACACGGTGTCATCATCTCTCGCTGTAGCATGACTACACGCTCCTACAGATTAGTAGAATCTGCCTCGCACATGTCGAGGTGGCCCATCTCAGCCTGGTGTAGGATAAACTCTGCCTCACTGGATGCTGCACATGCACACTACACAACTCGTGAGTACAGCGCCATCTGCATCTCTGCTGCTGAAGACGATGGAACTGGTGTTGCTGCATCCTCGTGGGGGTCAACCAATCTCGCAATGTGCTAAGACACTGGAAGATGGTGGCAGCCTAGGACAGGCCGACAGGTGAAGCTGAAGGGACATCGCCGAATGAGGAAGAAAGAGAGTATGAAGGAGATGTGGTGGAAGAGGCCGTCGACAAACAAGTAGCAGAAGCACGCTCAGTGATGAAGAGGTCACAAAGCTGCTATATTGTCTACCGCAGGCCGTGAATCTCGGCGAATATGCTCGCTAGAGGTCTAGCTAGGGGATCTACCAACGCTGGCTGTTCCGTATGCTGTGGAGGATGCAGGCTCGGAAGAGGCTGTAGCCAAGGTGCATGCCAACCGGGAGGGCGCGTCCAACACCGACGCCAACCATGACGTCCTTCACCACAGTAGTAACAGGCGAATGTGCAGGGCGCCTCCTTAGATGTGCCCGCACTCATCTTGTGCGCTGGACGATGGTTAGGAACCGAGGGCACCTACTCCCGGTTGTAGACACCAAGCCACGAGAGAGAATGAGGCCAGTAGGTACTGTCACTCCTGGAGGTCATGGCGTCCGGAACAGCAAACGTGATCAGACAGGACGAGCTGCACTGCCACAGCACGCCTGAAGACTAGAGTCTGACTAACTGCGGCTAGTAATGATGCTGCCACTAATAGAGCAGAGATTACTCCAAGAAGAGAAGGGGTGGTGTCTGCAGGTGTGGCTGCTGCTCCAAGCGGTAGACGACCCAACCCTTGGAGATGGAAAGACTCGAATCCGCTGTTGATCCTACGGAGTGAAGTGCGTGCACCAATCCACGGGCCCCAGGAAGACACCAGTTTAGGACACGTCTTGAAAAAGAAGTCGCCGCCGACGACAGTCCACTGTCGGCCGGGAAGGGGAGACTACAAGCATTGCAGCAACTGCTCTACATTATGCAGTCTTTGACACTCCACCGCCACCGCCGTTGTTGCTAAAGAAGCGGTTGTCCTTGCTATGGCTGCTACAAGTACAAGTGCTGCAGCCGTTGCTCGATGGGTTGCCGCATCGGTTGTTGGCGGCAGGGTTGAAAGATTTTTTCCCCTTTATTTTGGTCGTTATTCTCATGCCCTTATGCCCCGTTTTGTGTTTTTTTTCTTTTTTTTGGCCCTCAATCTTCACCCCTTTTTTTTGGGTTCTCCCCTCTACTCGCCCTTTTTTTTTTCTCTGTTCCACTCACTTTCAAGCATGCCCCTTTTTGTATTTTTTATTCACTTGTACCCCTTTTTCTCAATTGCCCCAAAGCTGGGACAACAAAGAAGATAGGGGAAGAGGGGTGGTAGTCCGGCTTGTTCTCGCTCGCCCGCTCAGCGATAGAGCGAGTGGCAGACGGAGGAATGAGGAGGGGAGGGAGGGTCGGCCCCTCTCCGCCGTAGGCCCTTCCGTCGGTCGGCCAACGAGGGCCAACTGGCCCCTCTGAGGGACCCCTCGGAGGGGCTCCACGGGGCCCTCTGAGGGCCCCGTCGAAAGGAGGGGAGGGGGGCGAAAGGGGCCGACGGGCCCCCTCGGAGAGGCCCCCTAATGGGGGTCGAGGGGGCCCCTCCGAGGGGACGAGGGCTCTCACAGGAGGGTTGCGAGGCCCTCGTGCAACAACTGCTGCAGCGGTGGGTGCAGCTGGTGTGGTTGCTGTTACTGTTGTTGCTTCCGCCGCTGCTGCTTTTGCTACTATTTTGCACAGTAGCTGCTGCTGCTACTTGATGCTGCCGCCGCTGCTGCTGCCACTGCTTCCACTACTGCTGCTACTATTGCTAAACTGTGCAGTAGCTGCTGCTTCTGCTTGCTGCCACCGCGTTTTTCGCTTGCTGCTGTCGCCGCTGCTGCTTGCTGCTGCACGTTGCTGCTACTGTCGACGCTGCTGTACTGGCTGCTGCTACTGCTACTGCTATGTGCTGCTGCTGCTGACACCACTATTGCAGCGGTTGATGCGCTGCTACTGCTGCTACGCCGCAACACAGTTGCTACTACTGTTGCTGCTGCCGCGTGTGCAGCTGCTCTAAACGCTAGTACTAGTCGTAGTTGTTAAAGCTCCTGTGCGCGGCTCACCTCCCCTCTGGCCTTCATGTGCAACCGTTTTGCGCTCCTTCACGCTGTTGCCAGCGTGGCGCCACGTGGCAAGTTCTCTTTGCGTTCCCTCCACTGCTGCTGTTTCTGTTGCTCACACGCCCCCCTGCGCTCTGATACCAAATTCAATATAAATGAGGGCATGCACGCCCATGCAAAAACAAACATGACCTCTGTGTGAGAGTGCGATGGAAGACAGCAATAATTTGGCAAAGTCTGGGATGCTGAATATAAAAGAACAAGGAGAGTTTACAAATGAGCCCATAGCGGGCTTATATAGGGGTGCCGGCAGCTAGCCGCACCAGGCCCCGTCACTTCTGCTGAACCCAAATGAGTCCAAAGGGAGAAGACATTGCATACACCATGATAGTAACAATGTGTTGGTTTTTCCGTGTCTCTCATTGTACACTGTTGTGTCCTCCCGACTTGTGTACATTGGCATGCAGATGACTGACGGCGAGACTAGACGCCGCATGAGTGTCGTCCGGTGGAGCCGACGCACGCTGAGGCCTACTCGCAGTTCACTGGAGCCTCCTCCCTATGTCAATGTGCTCAGCTCCATCGGCAGGCCTCCTTGGCGGTCGGGTCGCCGGCGGTCACTAGCTCCACAGAGGTTGTCTCCGTGCTTTTGGTGCTAGATCTGACTGTGCTGTTGTGTCTACAACGTCATGCTCTGCCTAGGGTCCATATCTCATATTGCGGGACACTCTTTGGCACGTTGGACCAGCGTAGGCACTGCCTGGGTTCGGGCAGTCATAACTCTTTGCTACTATTTTTCTAGCTATTTCTAACCGCACCTGCGTTTGCAGCATCGCCATTATGGTATGGTCTAGTTTTCAGGCAAAACCGATGACGTCCGAGTTTTGGGCTGTCAGCCGTCTGGTAGGCCTCACCGAGAAAACATGCCAGCCTGAAAATAGAGATATTTTCTGATTGGCTGGTGATCACAGTAAGAAGCTCTATAGAGCTGGGAGGAGCTAGAACTTGGAGGGGTCTCCCATTGTTGTTCATTCTTGATTGCTAATCAGTCAGTTCAAGTTTTTAGCTACTTTCTGGCGCTAACTCTGGTGCACGCATCTCTGAGTAACAAACCCAGAGCTCACAGACTTGGACTCTAGAGCAGCAAACGGAGGGGGCAACAGACTTAAGCAACGAGCGATAGCCCACACGCTGGATCAACAACGCTGCTACCTCAACCTGCTGCATAGATTCTAGCTTGGTATCAGAGCTAGAGCGTAGCAGCAACAGCAGAAGACTGGCGTAAAGATGCCAGACAACGCAGGCGGACCCCCATACGCGCCAGTGCAGGACAAATGCTGCCGGATTTTTTCCGGCAGCATTGACCCACCTGGTGGCCACGTCAGATAATTTCCCACGGCCATTCGGCCAAGGGAAATGCTAGGGATGTTTCTGGCAGCACTAACCCCCACGCTTGACGAGAGGAGGTGAGCGGCAGGCCACGTCTGACATGAACGAACGACGACGCACGTCACCTAGGTGCAGTGACTGGCACCAGCAAGCAGCAGCAGCAGTCTGTAGCAACAGCAGCGGCAGGCAACTAAAGCGAGCAGTGGCAGCAGCAGCAAGCCACAGCTGCGTGCAGTAACAGCAGCTCGTAGTAGCAACAGCAGCTTGTAGCAGCAGCAGCCCGCAACAGTTGTCACCAGCAACAGTAGCAGCTGTGAAGCGTACGAGCCATTTTTAGAATTAAAAATGGCGTTTAAATATAGTTCCCGGGGTTTGGGGGCTCGAGACCGATGTCTCGACGAGTTGAGGCCCGAAAAACAATCTCGGGCTAGAGTCTAGTTTGACTCTAGCCCGTATTCGGTCCATAGGCTGGATTTAAGGCAAGAGGAGTGCCGCGATGGAAGATCCATCGCGTCACTCCTCCTCCCCTTTAGTTGGCCGCTAGGGTCCTGTTCCCACGTGGATGTGCCACATGGAACGATAGGGTTTTAGGTTGCATGTTTACAAAAATGCCCTATGACGACTACGTCCATTTGTGGCGCGGTTCGTCTCAGCCAAAATGGCTGAGGCGACCATTCGCTCACTCTCCTGATACGACTATTCTGAGGGCCTACATTTTGGTTCTGCAGTTAGTCGCAAAACAGCCCACGGCTGTTACATTGGCATCAGAGCCACAGCTTCCGTGAAAGAAAAAAAATGGGTGTCGGAAACACTCTCACGTCAGATATGGACATGGACGGACAGCGTTAGCCGTCGGCGCGGTGTACATCGAGAGAAAAAAAAGAGTTGTTTGGACGATTTCGTCCGAACGCCGCCCGATCGGCGGAGAGGGCGAGAGGCCAAAACGCCACCCGACCGGCAGCGAGCCGAGAGGTCGACGCCGACGAGCAGCGAAACATCCCCCGGTCTCGGATGCGAGCGATCTCGCATCCGGGAGCACAGCAGGCCCAGCCCTAAGCAAGCGCGTGGGGAGCGATTCCCCCCCCCTCGCCATGGGGCGACGGCCCAAGGGGGAGGAGAGACGTTCTCCCCCCCCTTTTCTGATGTGGGCCGGCAGCCCAGGGGGAGGAGAGGGGGCGTTCTCCCTCCCCCCTCTCTCTTACGCGGGTCGACGGCCCAAGGGGGAGGAGAGGGAGCGTTCTCCCTCTCCTTCCTCACTCACGCGAGCTGACAGCCCAAGGAGTAGAGGGACGGGAGCCCCCCCCCCTCCACTGCGCAAATGGCGCCAAAGGGGAGGAGAGGGACGGACCCCCTCCCTCCCCCCTTCTTCATGGTGCCGACAACGCCGAAGGGGGAAGAGAGGGACGGGAGTCCCTCTCCCCCCCTCCCACAGCGCCGACGGCACCGAAGGGGAGGAGAGGGATGGACTCCCTCCCTCCACCCTTCTTCATGGCGCCGACAGCGCCGAAGGGGGAAGAGAGGGACGGGAGTCTCTCTCCCCCCCTCCTACAGCGCCGACGACACCAAAGGGGAGGAGAGGGATGGACTCCCTCCCTCCCCCCTTCCATTGGCGCCAACAGCGCTAACGGGGAGGAGAGGGAAAGGAGTCCCTCTTTTCCCCCCTCTTCCATGGCGCCGACGGCGCCAAGGGGGGCTGGTGAGGGGAGAGTCCCCCCCCCCCCCCCCCCCCCCCCCCCATGGCGCGGATGGCGCCAGGAAGCTGAGGGGAGTGCCCCCCCCCCACATCCCCACCCCCTTTTCCTCAGGGCGTCGACTGGGCCATGGGGGAGCACCCACCTCCAGGCCGGCAGCCAGGAGACGGAGAGGAGAGGAGGAAGTTTCCTTCCTCCTTTCGTGTCTGGCGGAGGTGCTGGCCCGCCAGACATCGGCTGGCTGATCACAATTTATTACTGGATAATGATGTATGTGTGTGTGTGGCGCAGACGGTGGCCGACAATTTTTGATCTCATAGCACAGGAGTTCGACTTCTGTATCAAACATTTTATTGGGTTACATAGTAACCCCATTGTTTTCATTTGGGTATCCCAACAAAAATTATTGAGAAAATAACCCAAAAGAAAATTAAATTTTGAATCGCACAAAAAGGGTAAAACTACCTTAATCAAATATCAATATTTAGGAATCCAAACACAAGTGAGCCTAATAAAATACTCAAAATGTGAACTTCTCAAAAATTCTTCAAGCAAGCATAACATGAACCTATAATTCTTCTACTTCCCCACATTGATGACAATATTTCTATTGCAACATTTCTGAAACATTTATCATCCATCATTTTTCACCAACAATAATCATTATTCATGTCGTGCGATGTTCTATTTTGGTGTACAAATAAAACTAAATGCACTAAACATTTTTCCTACACCTATCAAAACTGGGGAATGATTTTTCATTCTACTTTTTTCAGCACTGTTTTCCCTTTCATTGAATCAAGTGAAAATAGACTGCCTACTTCGAGAACAACAAGTCTCCCAATCCATCTACATATGAGACACCAGCCCCAAGGAGTCCAGGCATGCGCAAGGCACGGCTAGTCCTCAAAAGCTGAGCACACATGAAGATGCATTGTGAGCAATGGTGCTCTTCGCAGGAAATTTTAAAACATTTATGTGATGAGATTGGTGAAAAGAACATTTCATGGTTCGTATACACTGCCGGAGTGGACCCTTTTTCTAGGGAGCCGTACTACCTGGGAGCATATTTTGAACCATGAACGCACTAGACGCCTTTCATCCCACATAAATGGAGTAAAAACTTTTAAAAAAACACATACAATCACACATGCACACGCACATACAGTATCCATGCCTCTACATGGAGTACCCCCTCCTCCCTTTCCTCCTCACATCCCACCCGTTCGCTTTAGCATGCAACTCAAAGTTCCACAGCACAAGCAAGGAGTCTATGCGTCTAC
>SZWC01009517.1:42575-95148 GCA_023375785.1 Penium margaritaceum
CCTCCCCCGCAGCCTCCCCCGCCCCCAGGCTCATGGTCACGCCCACACCCACGCACCTGTCCGCGCCCACGCCCACGTCGACGCCAACACCCCGCTGATGCTAACGCTGCCAGTGCTGCTGCTTCCGATGCCACCACTGCTGCTACCGTTGCTGCTGCTGCTCCCCCTACAGCTGCCTCAGTTGCTATTGCTGTTGCTACCAACGCGGCTCCTGTTGCTTCCAGCACTGAAACATTGAAAACGCTGTGACTGGCGACGACGGTGGTGACAGAGATGGCGGTGGTGGTGACAGAGATGGCGATCGTCCGCACCGCTCGATGTATTCCTAGCCACGCGATGTGGATAGGACATCGAAGCGGGAAGTTGCACTCACTCGCACAATTTCACTTTTTCAAACCGTGATCTTGAAAAACACCTAAGTCAGACGAGCATATGAACCCGACCTCCAAAACATGTGTTTGGCCTCCCGAGTATAAACCAAAAAAACCAGATATTTCACTTATTTAAGCTCAAATAAAGCAAAAAAATAAAAACATTATATTTCAAGCAGGTTGAATAGGAGGCCCTTCTCTTGAATGATTAAGATAAAGCAAAACACGTCATCGAATACACATAACTCAAAATCACATTTTATTTCAAAACACAATCACACAAAACTTTATGAATTTATGGATCCGTATCAATGTTTTTTGCACAAATAAATACATGTAAGCATATAAATGCACATATGTGAAGTTATGTGAATAAATACATATGAATACACGAATACAGAAACATAACAATGTAGAATAATGAATTAAAAAAGCTAATTTTAGATAAGGATATGGATATATGTAGATCTAGATGTATATACAATTATAATACATGCACATATAAGTAAAAATATCACAATACATGTAGATAAAAATATAGACATAGATATTGGCATAGATAAAGATGTATATGTTGATAAATACATAGATATGGAAATATGTATAAGGATAAATATCGGTATACATATAGGTGTAGGTAGAGGTATAGGTATAGGTATATTTATAGGTATAGGTATAGGTATAGGTATAGGTATAGGTATAGGTATAGGTATAGATATAGATATGGATATAGATATGGATATGGATATAGATATAGATATAGATATAGATATAGATATAGATATAGATATAGATATAGATATAGATATAGATATAGATATAGATATAGATATAGATAGATATAGATATAGATATAGATATCGATATAGATATAGATATAGATATAGCTATAGATATAGATATAGATATAGAGATAGATATAGATATAGATATAGAGATAGATATAGATATAGATATAGAGATAGATATAGATATAGATATAGAGATAGATATAGATATAGATATAGAGATAGATATAGATATAGATATAGAGATAGATATAGATATAGATATAGAGATAGATATAGATATAGATATAGAGATAGATATAGATATAGATATAGAGATAGATATAGATATAGATATAGAGATAGATATAGATATAGATATAGAGATAGATATAGATATAGATATAGAGATAGATATAGATATAGATATAGAGATAGATATAGATATAGATATAGAGATAGATATAGATATAGATATAGAGATAGATATAGATATAGATATAGAGATAGATATAGATATAGATATAGAGATAGATATAGATATAGATATAGAGATAGATATAGATATAGATATAGAGATAGATATAGATATAGATATAGAGATAGATATAGATATAGATATAGAGATAGATATAGATATAGATATAGAGATAGATATAGATATAGATATAGAGATAGATATAGATATAGATATAGAGATAGATATAGATATAGATATAGAGATAGATATAGATATAGATATAGAGATAGATATAGATATAGATATAGAGATAGATATAGATATAGATATAGAGATAGATATAGATATAGATATAGAGATAGATATAGATATAGATATAGAGATAGATATAGATATAGATATAGAGATAGATATAGATATAGATATAGAGATAGATATAGATATAGATATAGAGATAGATATAGATATAGATATAGAGATAGATATAGATATAGATATAGAGATAGATATAGATATAGATATAGAGATAGATATAGATATAGATATAGAGATAGATATAGATATAGATATAGAGATAGATATAGATATAGATATAGAGATAGATATAGATATAGATATAGAGATAGATATAGATATAGATATAGAGATAGATATAGATATAGATATAGAGATAGATATAGATATAGATATAGAGATAGATATAGATATAGATATAGAGATAGATATAGATATAGATATAGAGATAGATATAGATATAGATATAGAGATAGATATAGATATAGATATAGAGATAGATATAGATATAGATATAGAGATAGATATAGATATAGATATAGAGATAGATATAGATATAGATATAGAGATAGATATAGATATAGATATAGAGATAGATATAGATATAGATATAGAGATAGATATAGATATAGATATAGAGATAGATATAGATATAGATATAGAGATAGATATAGATATAGATATAGAGATAGATATAGATATAGATATAGAGATAGATATAGATATAGATATAGAGATAGATATAGATATAGATATAGAGATAGATATAGATATAGATATAGAGATAGATATAGATATAGATATAGAGATAGATATAGATATAGATATAGAGATAGATATAGATATAGATATAGAGATAGATATAGATATAGATATAGAGATAGATATAGATATAGATATAGAGATAGATATAGATATAGATATAGAGATAGATATAGATATAGATATAGAGATAGATATAGATATAGATATAGAGATAGATATAGATATAGATATAGAGATAGATATAGATATAGATATAGAGATAGATATAGATATAGATATAGAGATAGATATAGATATAGATATAGAGATAGATATAGATATAGATATAGAGATAGATATAGATATAGATATAGAGATAGATATAGATATAGATATAGAGATAGATATAGATATAGATATAGAGATAGATATAGATATAGATATAGAGATAGATATAGATATAGATATAGAGATAGATATAGATATAGATATAGAGATAGATATAGATATAGATATAGAGATAGATATAGATATAGATATAGAGATAGATATAGATATAGATATAGAGATAGATATAGATATAGATATAGAGATAGATATAGATATAGATATAGAGATAGATATAGATATAGATATAGAGATAGATATAGATATAGATATAGAGATAGATATAGATATAGATATAGAGATAGATATAGATATAGATATAGAGATAGATATAGATATAGATATAGAGATAGATATAGATATAGATATAGAGATAGATATAGATATAGATATAGAGATAGATATAGATATAGATATAGAGATAGATATAGATATAGATATAGAGATAGATATAGATATAGATATAGAGATAGATATAGATATAGATATAGAGATAGATATAGATATAGATATAGAGATAGATATAGATATAGATATAGAGATAGATATAGATATAGATATAGAGATAGATATAGATATAGATATAGAGATAGATATAGATATAGATATAGAGATAGATATAGATATAGATATAGAGATAGATATAGATATAGATATAGAGATAGATATAGATATAGATATAGAGATAGATATAGATATAGATATAGAGATAGATATAGATATAGATATAGAGATAGATATAGATATAGATATAGAGATAGATATAGATATAGATATAGAGATAGATATAGATATAGATATAGAGATAGATATAGATATAGATATAGAGATAGATATAGATATAGATATAGAGATAGATATAGATATAGATATAGAGATAGATATAGATATAGATATAGAGATAGATATAGATATAGATATAGAGATAGATATAGATATAGATATAGAGATAGATATAGATATAGATATAGAGATAGATATAGATATAGATATAGAGATAGATATAGATATAGATATAGAGATAGATATAGATATAGATATAGAGATAGATATAGATATAGATATAGAGATAGATATAGATATAGATATAGAGATAGATATAGATATAGATATAGAGATAGATATAGATATAGATATAGAGATAGATATAGATATAGATATAGAGATAGATATAGATATAGATATAGAGATAGATATAGATATAGATATAGAGATAGATATAGATATAGATATAGAGATAGATATAGATATAGATATAGAGATAGATATAGATATAGATATAGAGATAGATATAGATATAGATATAGAGATAGATATAGATATAGATATAGAGATAGATATAGATATAGATATAGAGATAGATATAGATATAGATATAGAGATAGATATAGATATAGATATAGAGATAGATATAGATATAGATATAGAGATAGATATAGATATAGATATAGAGATAGATATAGATATAGATATAGAGATAGATATAGATATAGATATAGAGATAGATATAGATATAGATATAGAGATAGATATAGATATAGATATAGAGATAGATATAGATATAGATATAGAGATAGATATAGATATAGATATAGAGATAGATATAGATATAGATATAGAGATAGATATAGATATAGATATAGATATAGGTATAGGTATAGGTATAGGTATAGGTATAGGTATAAGTATAGGTATAAGTATAGATAGCATGCATGAATACACGTGCTAGTTGCTCTAAACGACAACACATAGGAAGTTACTATGTAACCCTATGCACGCTTTGCGTGCAGTACCGGTCTCTTGTTTTTCCTGCCTTTCCAGTCCTGATGGCTGGCCCAAGGCAACGGAAACAGAATTGCTGGTTGAACCCGGTTTTGACCGTCGCAAAATACAGCAAGGAGCCCGGTATGAGCTCTACAATACTTTGAGTGTTTTTCAAATATTGGCCTATATTTTCCTGTCAACGGAAAAGGAGGTAGACCGATTGTTTGACCAACATACCACCGGGTGACGCTTGGAAGATTCCAAGCATCAAGGGGAAAAAAAGAAAAAAAAAAACAAGGGACACTTGACGTGCCAGAATCATGTTCATTTTTCATGAATCCTCAAGTTGAGGAATTCTAACCGGATTCAAAAACGTTTGAAACAGTGAATGTTTTTGTGGTCGTACCCGAGTGTGGTCAAGTTGACCATGGGTTGACCATGGGTTTCGACACAAAATCTAAGAGCTCCAGTTGAGATCGTTCGAAAGCAGTGGTCTTGGTTTTCATTTTTTTTTCTGCTCCATTTTGAAGCACAAAAGGAGGAAAACCAACTGTTTTCCATGTCCAGAACGAAATTCACTTGGAAATGCTTCAACGACAAAAAAATCGCACCGACAGTGCATGTTTTTTTGTGAATCAACCTCAAAGTTTGGGGTATTTTGTGAGAAAACCTGAAAGGACTGACCTTCCAAAGCCACGACATGGCTCAACGCGGGTGTACATGCGTTGAACAATTCTGTTTACGCAAAATGACAACTACAATGTGCACCAGGTTGCAGAACCACAATGGTGACGTGTATCGAGACGAATTCTCGATGAGAACGATGAAAGCACCGAACGTGCTACGACCACTTGAAGACTCACCTACTCGTCGCAACAATGCAAGATGTGCAGACTGCACATAACGAGTGTCGATTGCACAGTTACACGAGCGTCGATTACATCATTGACGTACGTGCCGAATGCACTACAAGAAATAGCCAAAGTGCTAGCTGCAAAAATTTTATCGGTGTCGAACACACCACTACAAAAGTGCCTGTTGCACTTCAATCACGAATGTCGAAGGCATTCGTGATGCTAGTGCCAAACGCACAGCTCATGGTCTGCAAAGGTATGACCAAAGCAAAGGCCGGTTGCAAATCCACGTGGGTGTCAATTGCACCAAGAATGTTGGATAAGTCATCTGTGAATGGATTTTGACTAAACAAGAACGTGAGTGCCGATCGCACTCAAAACAAAAACGCGATGGTGGAAATCCACGCGTGATGATCGATTGACAAGTGCCGGTTGCACTTGGAGCATGACCAACATGGAAAAGGCAATTGTAGCATTCACGCAAGTGCCGAACGCACGATTCCCATGAGCGTTGAATCTATGACCAACGAGTGCGGCGGTAAGACAGTGTGTCGATGTACCGTTTTCATAAACACCGATTGCACGAGTGCCGAATGCACCGTTGTCATAAACGTCGATTGCACAATTGACAATACCTGTGGGTTGTACTTTTGTTATGGGTGCTGAATGCACGACTGATACGAGTGTCGAACGCACTATGGCCATGAGCTCCGGTTGGACTACCCACGCTAGTGTTGATGGTACAAAACTTGTTACAAGCTGCCGATTGCACCGATAACATGGGTACTGATCGCACCCCGTTGTATCAACTAGCAAAAACTAGGCAACCGTTGACTCATCGTGCTAGCTTGTGATAGACCACCAGACAAAAGCATACCATCTATGCGCGGAGTGGTTCTATGGGCAAGAGCATCAAGCGCATTCGTCAAAGCGCCGAAACTACGTCGTTTGGCGTTTGCAAGTCATCTCGACAAAGTCGACGATGGTCATACTGTCGAATCCTTCAAATGGAGAACCGACAGGTATGGCTAGAAACAATCACAGACAACTGTGGTGATCAGAGGTATGCCCGAACGGCGTAACAAAAACACAACGATCTCGGTCGCCACCGACAGTGACGACCATTCACCCTGCCAATTGCAGTTTGGGAAGGTACTTCCAAATAAGTACGAACCAAATTTTATCGGATTGGATCACGTATGACGAGGACGCTTTCCTCAAAATTTGACCATGCTAAAGGTGGACGAACTCCTCCCTCTCCATGATGGAACGCGCTACAAAAAGCCTAGTTGGCTGAGCACCAATTCCAAAGTATACACGGCTTACATTACCGCAAGGAGTCGGCGCACATGATCAAGCACAAGAGACAACCCACTTTTCAATACGTGCACGACATGCACAAAAACCTAATTCACTAAGTGTTGGTGCGTCGATCACAACACTCATTTATGGATAAGTCAGACAGTCGAATGATCACAACGGTTTTGTGACATTTGAACAAGCTAACGATATCTGTTGATGTCTTGGATAAGAATGGCGACACCATTTCACAGAACAAGTAGTTTGGTGGGTGCAGGACGTGTGCCACGACTGTCGCACGTCCCATTGCGCTACAATGTTCAAAGGCGAATGTGATCATTTCATGACTGTGTCCGTTTCATGACTATGTCATGAGATGTGACTTGGCCTGTTAGCACTCCGACTTTAATCCTTGAGGATTGCCATCGTGCTGCTTGTACACAGTGTGTACTGGATGCATCCGTACCTTTTGGAGGTGCTCTGCATCATCTGTCATGGTCGATGCAAACATCGGTCCGTGATGGAATGTGTCAAGGATGATACGCTTGAATAAAGTTCCAATGGTGAAAGCATTAACACCCTCTCACTCCGTGAGTGATGGATTCAAATCGGGGTGCCCGACCGGAACCGACAATAAAAAGGTACATGAGTGTACTCACAACCCTATTCAGGAGACAATGATTATTGTCAATGGAGGTTGTATTTGTGCTCGAGAGGGGCAGAGACTCTTCGATGGGTCCTCCACGATTTGAGACGCCGCAGTGCGGTGATCAAGGATCGCAAGAGTCAATTCTGGCGTATGACAAGATTGACCGAATGTCAAAAGTGAACAAACTTGAAGGCGACACCTTCAGTCAATCATCACTCGGTGAGTGAACATGTCATAGACATTGATAGACAGAAAATACATGAACCGACATTGATAACATGAATTCATCCACAGTTCGGTGAAAATCCATTTCAAAGAAAATGAGGGACACTCATTTTCTACCTAATGGCGCTCCGGAGAACTATGACGGTCTCATAGATTGCTACAAACCAACTACGACATAGTTGGGATCACGTCCAGGTCTAGGTTTTGTGATAAATGCTTATGACCGTTGAGACGATCTATAAGCCGACAGCTTTATGCTAACAGTGTGTTTGCACCTACATCTTGGAAGTCCGACCGACCACACGAGTCATAATCAACACAAAGGTGAAATGATGACCAGTGTGTCAAAAATTTTGATGTAAAGGGACTCTTCAAGATGGACCTTGAGAAACAATGTTTCTCATCAGATTCTTTTGATGTTCTGAGGAACGTCTCAAAGTTGAGGCCATCGTGACATAGTACACTTGTTGTGTACGTCATGCTCTTCAAACATAATGCAGATGGATTCCGGTCATACCAAGGCATGGTGTAGCACCAGCTATCCAATTTGTTGGAACAAAACCAATCTCTGAGAGAGATCATAATGACTACGGTGTAGTCGAACCATGCTTCACTGACCTGAAAGGTCATGGTGAAGCGACTCAAGCCCCTTGTTTTTGGGGATGGTTCAATTGAAGTACATTGCCGAACGCAAGTACAATACAATTTTGGATGTCG
Organism: Penium margaritaceum; assembly: GCA_023375785.1. Lineage (NCBI taxonomy): Eukaryota > Viridiplantae > Streptophyta > Zygnematophyceae > Desmidiales > Peniaceae > Penium > Penium margaritaceum. The sequence goes on from SZWC01009517.1 coordinate 51,107, forward strand.
CTGCGGTNTGACATAGTACACTTGTTGTGTACGTCATGCTCTTCAAACATAATGCAGATGGATTCCGGTCATACCAAGGCATGGTGTAGCACCAGCTATCCAATTTGTTGGAACAAAACCAATATCTAAGAGAGATCATGATGACTACGGTGTAGTCGAACCATGCTTCACTGACCTGAAAGGTCATGGTGAAGCGACTCAAGCCCCTTGTTTTTGGGGATGGTTCAATTGAAGTACATTGCTGAACGCAAGTACAATACAATTTTGGATGTCACTGCGGTGGTATCCACAATGGTGGATGTTTGCCGGGATGTCTTCAATGAGGGCGATCCCCTCCACGAGTGCCTCGGGCAAGGCAAATGGAAAACACTCTATTGAATGGAAGTACCGAATGTACATAATAGAAGACATTGAAGCAATACAGATTGTTGCAACTTGGCGAACATAATCCATTGACGGGATCTTGAATGGAACCCTTGCACGCGATTATGTTATCGCAAACAGATTCAGGAACTAGTTGTTTCAGGATCACCGGTTGTGATTCAGAGGTGTTTGATCACAATCACATGGAACTGACACCCGAAAGGTGTTCGTCCAACTTATATCGAGATGATGGTGATCATGGTACACTCGTTTGGTGAATACCGTACGATGAACACTTTGTCCGTGAATGGAATCTATAGTTGTTGAGATTGGTTATCTCAGTTGACCTAGTTCAAAAGCGGTGTGCTTTTGACGGGGACGTGAGCGGCAGCCTACGGTACCCATTTTAGACAGAAATGAGGGGATGATGGTTGAGACTAAGATCATCCAGGTCGGAGCATTGTCGTGTCCAGTGATGGACTTTGACGGGAAATACGCATGCCAGACGACCAATGCCGCCTCCTTCAAAGATGAGTGCAATCTTTGAACAAAAAAACAAGTGTGCTCAGCAACCATGTCTTAGGATCTTGGTGCCTACCAACCCTAAGAAAAAACTAGCATGCGAGTTGCATGGGCTTAGTGGAGCTTGGTTGACTTCAGCCAACCAACCCACAGGTGCTGAAAGAGGTCAAGTAGACCTACACGTGGTCATGAACACGTGGTTACAAACCAAGAGGACTGATGTCCAGATCTCGGATTTCACTTATTGACAATGTTGCAGGGAGGTACCACCTTGGCAACAACCCCTTGGAAGAGATAATGTCCCAACGACATGGGAAGTGTGGTGTGGACCTGGACGGTTTTCGCGGGGACGCCCGGTTAATTGGTCGCGGGGACGCTCCTTGCAAAGGGCGAGGAGGTGTCACCACAATCGTTTGCTGAACACATACCACACGGAATGTGGGAAAATTTATTCCATGTACCCTCTTCCAAACTGGCAAGACATTGTTGACAATGTACATCCCAAAAGGCATCGACCATGCCACCGCTACACACGTGTGATGAGTCTTTGGTGAAGACTCACCAACACTTGTGAAAAACGTATATGGATTATACGTGTGTCATCTTGGTAAGAGCCAAGGATCACGCGATCAACACTGGATGTTGTACGCTAATGACCATAATCACAAAAACCACAAGTATGTGGTTGATTGTGCGTGAACGTGACACAACCGTGTTGCAGATGACAAGAGTTCACACGTGTGATCTTGTTAACGAATCTTGTTGCATAGTTTGCATCATGAAGTACGCAATGATCAAACCTTCGTGAGCAAAGATGAACCGGGATAGTTCGAAGCAAAGGGGCAGGAATGTAGCGTACGAGCCATTCATATAATTAAAAATGGCGTTTAAATATAGTTCCCGGGTTTTGGGGGCTCGAGACCGATGTCTCGACGAGTTGAGGCCCGAAAAATAATCTCGGGCTAGAGTCAAGTTTGACTCTAGCCCGTATTTGGTCCATAGGCCGGATTTAAGGCAAGAGGAATGCCGCGATGGAAGATCCATCGCGTCACTCCTCCTCCCCTCAAGTTGGCCGCTAGGGTCCTGTTCCCATGTGGATGTGCCACGTGGAACGATAGGGTTTTAGGTTGCATGTCTACAAAAATGCCCTATGACGACTACGTCCATTTGTGGCGCAGTTCGTCTCAGCCAAAATGGCTGAGGCGACCATTCGCTCACTCTCCTGAGACGACTATTCTGAAGGCCTACGTTTTGGTTCTGCGGTTAGTCGCAAAACAGCCCACGGCTGTTACAAGCTGTCAGCAGTAGCAGCTCGCAGCAGCAGTAGTAGCTTGCAGCAGCAGCAGCCCGTAGCAGCAAGCAGCAGCTGCGGCCAGAAGCAACAACAACAGCAGCTGGCTGTAGCAGCAGCAGCAACAGCGAGCTACTCTTGCCCGCTACCCGCAGCTTGTCGCAAGCAGCAAGTTACAGGCAGCGAGCTCGCTGCTCGCTGCGAGCAGCGGGCAGTTGGTAGCGAGCAGCGAGCCCACTGCTCGCTACGCGCTGCCCACAGCGAGCAGCGAGCTCGCTGAGCAAAAGGAAAAAAAAAAAAAACAAAACAACACACTAGAAAAAATCCCCCACCCCGTCAATAGCTGCCTTAGCTGCTGTAGTAGCCGCAGCCGCTTGCAACAGCACCAGCAGCATCAGCAGCAGCAGTAGCAGCAGCTACATCAGCTACAACAGTAGAAATAGCAGCAACAGCTGCATCAACAGCAGCAGCAGCAGCTGCTGCTTCAAGAGCAGCAGCCACATCTGCAACTGCATTAGCAGCAGTTGCAGCAGCAACGGCCTCAGCAACAGTCGCTACAAATGTCAGAAGCTGTTCAGCTCAAGTCACTACTGATGTCACTACTGATGTCACTACTGACGTCATCAACCAAAAAACAAAAAAAAGCAAAGGCAATCCTACAGATTCTAAACAAGATTGGTTGAAGTCAACATTTTCAGGTTTACAACACCGCTAAAATCACTGTTGACGTCAGCAGCACAAAGAGAAAAGAAAAAAAAGGCAACCAAAAAAAGGGAAACACAGCTAAAACATGCCCACTAGTCCTAGCGGGGAGGGGTCCTCCTCTGATGGGGGGGGGCTTGTCCCCCTTTCCTATAGCAGCTGTAGTAGCAATAGCAGTGACCGCACGAGCAACATCAATAGCAGCAGCAGCACCACCACCAATAGCAGCAGGAGCAGCAGCAGCAGTAGAAGCAGCAGCAACAGCAACAAGAGGAGCAACAACAGGAGCAGCAACAACAACGTCACCCTACACAATTTTTTGACAGTCCTTCTGCCTTGACAGATCCACTCGCAACTCTTTAGCAACAGCTTGCAGCTCTGACACAGCAGCTCGCGGCACTACAGTTGCCGCCACCCCCATTGCTGCAGCAGTTGGAGCAGCAGCAGCAGCAACCGCCACCACTACAACAGCAACCTCCCCTGCAGCAGCCGCACCAGCGTCAACAAGCGCCATTTGCTCCGCTAGGATACACTAGCCCAGCCCTATCCTTTGCCACACAGTACCTGGTGCAGCAACACACCCTATGCCAACACCAGACGGTGACATTAGTCCTAGGCCCCACTTTGGGTGCCGGCCGCAGGCCAAAGGACTTCGAAACCCCACCGCCAGTGCTTCAAGCTGGCGACCAGTTCCGGAACTAGGAACTCAGCTTTCGGATCTGAGCACATGGTGAGGGCTTATGGCCCTAGTACGTTCTGCCCTTTGATTCCACCCAGGTCGACCAGGTCTATGATGCCGGTCGCGACGTGCGTGCTCTCGTCCCTGTTGCCCCTCCAGCCTCACGTCTCGCCCTCGAGCCCTTCCTCGGCAACCTCACCACCGGAGCCCTCCCTCACCCAGGAGTGGCATGGCACGTACTCACGCGCCCTCATCGCCTGTCCAGTCATGTTGAGACCAGCCGTCTCCTCCGGGAGTTCAACTCCCTTTGCATGGGGGAGACCGAGACGGTCACCTCCTACTGGCAGCGTGCAGAGGACCTACTCCTCCGCCTTAGAGACGTTGCGCCACCTCCCCTCTCTGTGCTCCTGACCATCAAGCGTGGCGCCACCGACTCCTTCTCCGGCGTCTTTGTCCACTACTCCCAAGACGTTCTCAAGGCTATGGCCACCCAGGGTACTCTCATGCACAGGGCGTACGAGCTCTACCTCCGCATTGAGGAAGCTCGTCAAGAGTCACACATCCATCGCATAGAGTCCCTCGCCTCCCGTGCCGTCATCGCTCCTGGCGCCACCGCTCCTATCGTCGCGTCAGTGACCATCGCCGCCCTAGCAGCAGCAGCATCCTCCGGTGCCTCCTCCACTACCAAGAAGAAGAAGAAGGGCAAGAAGGGCAAGGGCACTCAGCAGCAGACCAGCGGATCTGGCAGCGCCAACCTCGTTTGCCGCAACTGTGGCCAGTCTCGACACGGATGGTACACGTGTCCGCTTCTGACTGACGAGGCTCGTATCATTGCCACCATGCGTCGCGAGCGTGAGCGCCGCCTTGCCACCAGCGCCGTAGCCGCCACTTTTCCTGTCACATCAATGCCACTCATCAATGTCGCATCGATTGTGCTCTGCCTACCCCCTCTTTGCCTCTCGAGCGTCCGCCCTGCTCGACCTCGTCCACTCTGACGTCATGGGTCCTCTCCCGACAGAGTCTATCGTTGAGCACGGTTGTTACGTTCTGACCCTTACGGAGGACTACTCTTGCTATCGCTGGGTTTTCTGCTTGCAGCAGAAAAGCAACATCACGTCCACCATTTGGGATTGGCTTGTCTGCGCAGAACGTGAGTGTGGTCGCTCCCTCCGTCGCTTCCGCTCAAATCGCGGGGGCAAGTTTCTAGGGGAGACCACTCTTTTCCTTGCCTCCCGTGGTGTCCATCATGAGATGTCGGCGCCTTACACGCCCATCCAGAACGGGGTCTCTAAGCAGTGGAACTACACCATGGCCGACGCCGTCCGTACCATGCGGGTCGAATCCGGCACCTCTGACGACTTCTACTTCGAGGCCATGACCTATATGACGTGGGTCTAGAACCGATTCCCCATGGACCCATTCCTCGTCAGTTCACCCCGTACCAGCATTGGTGTGTAGAACGCACTAACTTGCATCGAGCCCGTGTCTGGGATTACGTCGCCATCGTCTAATTGCCTGCCCCGCACCAGGGTGGCAAGCTTGACCCTCGCAGTCGCCCATGCACCTCCCTTGGCGTCTCCCGTCAGTCAAAAGCCTAGCAATTTTGGGATCCCACTCATCGTTGCATTGTCGAGTCCCGGGATGCCCTCTTCTTTGAGGACATGTTTCCCCACGACCGCGTTTGCTCAGGCGCGTCAATGTTCCTCTCGTTGCGTGGGGGAGTAGTGAGTCATTCCCCCGTCTTCCTGCGTCTGGGTGGTCCATCGCGTGCGTCCACAGACCCACTTTTTCCGGGCGCCCCATCCGTGTCCACCAGCCCCTCAGAGCCGGCTTCCCCGTCTGTGGCCGCCAGCCCCTCAGGGCCGGCTTCCCCGTCTTTGGCCGCAAATCCCTCAGGGCCGGCTTCCCTGTCGGTGGACGTCAGCCCTTCGGGGCCGGTTGTCCCATCTGTGTCCGCCAGGCCCTCAGGGCCGGCTACTCCGCCCGTGTCCGCCAGCCCCTCAAGGCAGGCTGCCCCATCCGTGTCTTCCAGCCCCTCAGGGCCGGCTGCCCCGTCCGTGTCCGCTAGCCCCTCAGGGCCGGCTGCTCCGTCCGTGTCCGCCAGCCCCTCAGGGCCGGCTGCCCCGTCCGTGTCTGCCATCCCCTCTGGGCCGGCTGCCTCGACCGTGTCCGCCAGCCCCTAAGGGCCAGCTGTCCCATCCATGTCTGCCAACCACTCAGGGCCGGCTGCCCTGTCCGTGTACGTCAACCCCTCAGGGCCGGCTGCCCCATCTGTGTCTGCCGGCCCATCCAGGCCCAAGCCCCATCTGCGTCTATTGGCCCCTCAGAGCAAGCTCCCCCTGTTGTGATTCGTGACGTTCTTGTACAGTCTATTGTGATCACTTGGTCGTGTCCATACTCATGCAGATCCCTGAGGCGGGCCCTGGTGACACCGGTGTGACGACTAGCGGCGGACTACCGTTCCAGAGCCCCGGACACTGCCAGGATTTCCTGCTGCTTTTCCTACAGCTTGAAGGAGTAATTTGGCAGACTGGCCATGAGCCCGATTTGCATGTTTTTGCATTGCGTGTCCACCGTGTGATGATGGATGTATGCGTGTGACCAGTCGTAGCGTCCGTCTTGTGATCTTGCATATCTAGGTTTAGACGTCGTAGCATTCTGACATGTGTGCGCAGAGTTATGGCCAAAACAGTGGCTTTGGGCCGGTTTTAGGACAACTCTTGGACCGCCACGTGCGACACCCGCTGTGCGCCGTGGCAGGTATTCATGCCATGGACCTGTCATTTGTCATTTCTCTCTGCAAATGTTACTGAAGCATTCAGACACTTTGCCTTTTGTCCCCTAGCCAAACTCTTGCCATTGCATACACGACTTGTGACTGTCGTTACCGTCTGATCAGCCACTGACGCCTGGTTAACGGGAGTGTTGCTACGAAGCTTCTTTGCATCTTCTCATGGTATCAGAGCAGTGAGACAGTTCTCACTGAGCTGCGCAGCAGAGACGCAGTAAAGCAGCAGTAGTGAGAATCACCGCTGCAGCAGATCCACTGGGGCCTGTTGAAGACAGCCGGTCGCCGTCGACGCAGCCCACACCCATCACGTGAGACCGTAGCACCGGCGTTGCCACCGTGCCAGCAGTAGCACAGCAGTAGTAGTAGCAGCAGTAGTAGTGTCGTAGCAACTACAGTAGCGTGTGGCGGCTGCAGCGAGTGCAGCCGCCGTCCACAGCCGCAGCGGCGGTCACGATGACAGCAGCACAGTGGTTGTAATGGCGGCAGCAGCAGAGCAGCAGCAGCGGCGACAATAGCATCACAGCAACAGCAGCGGTAGCCACGGCGGTAGCTTCAGAGCAGTAGTAGATACAGGAACAGCAGCAATGCAGTGGCAGCAGCAGCAGTGTGCGGCGACGGTAGCGAGCAGCAGCCACAGCGCACAGCAACAACAGTGGCATTGCGAAGCCACTGCTGCTACTGCTCTGCACGCAGCCACGCAGCTGCTGCTGTAGCTGACAGCACAGTTGCAGCAATAGCTGAGCGAAAGTTGCTGTGCAGCTTCCTGGTAGCTTCTGCGTAGCCGTCGTGGAGCAGCTGCACGCTTGCGTAGAACTGCTAGAGAGAGAAAAAAGAAAGAAAAAAAAGAGGGAGGTGAGCTGACGTCAGCAGTTTTGCTTGCTGACGTCATCAGGTCGTGCTGATGTCAGCAACCACCTGCTAACGTCAGCACCATACTTATCCTATCTTTTGGCCGAACTGTCAAACGTTGCCAGCGTCTCAACTCCTCAAGAAACGCTGACGCTTTAGAAATCCGACAAACCTGAACTGTTGACCCATACTGAGAGGCGACATGAACTCGTCTGAAAACAAGGGGGAGTGGACAGGTGATCCCTCCTCCTCTTCTTCTGAGGTCCTGAGCCCACGCTCGCAGGCCATTGAGGACCTGCGGAGCCAGCAGGAGGAGATGCGTTGCCTACAGCGGGAGCAGACTGATGCCATCCGCACGTTGACTAAGCTTTTGCTTGCCCAGTCCACGGTCCCACGGCATGTTTCCGAGGGAGCTGCCGCCGTCGCGGTCTCTACACAACAGTTGGCTCAGGCACCCGTGACAGGAGGTAGACCTGACCCACCACCTCCTGGCCTCCTCGATGATGATCCATTCATGCCAGGCATCACAGGCGACTCCCCGGATCATGAGATTCGAGTTCTTCAGGAGCGCCTCCGTCAGCTGTAGACGAGCACCAGATCTCCTTGGTTTCCTCCAATACGATCGTCACCCGACTATCCCTGTGACTATCCCCTTCCAGGAGTCTTCTCCATTTCTCATCCTCCTCAGCCTGCGGTTGCTCTCCCCACGGAGCGGCAACCCAAGGACTTTGAGACACCGCCTCCACGGTACATCAGTGAGGACGGCTTCGACTGCTGGGAGATCCTCTTTCAGGTTTGGGCTACTTCGGAGGGAGTGTGGCCCTACTACCACAGCACGTATCAGCCTACAGATATAGCACATGTGCTGACAGTAGCCAGGGTGATGCGCCGACTCCTCTATGCAATGCCACGCGAGACCGTCGTCGATTTTTGCCCCTTTCTTAGCGAGGTCGGCACAGGCACCGGCGCCGATCCACGCGGAGGTTGGGATTTGGCCTTATTCCTGCTGGCCGCAAAGATGCACGCCACTCGTGCAGCACACATTTGTGCCTTCCACTCTCTCCGTCAGGGGCCCGCAGAGCCTGTAGCCGATTACTGGTGACGCGCCATCCGCATCTACACGCGCCTGGGGACCTCAGGAGGCACACAGCTGTGGGCGCTCCGTACGATGATGCTCGGAGTTCGCCTTGAATACACTGACATCTTCACACGGTACAGCAACACTGTCCTTGAGCCCTTTTCAGCCACCCTATAGCTTCTCCCCTTGGTGCATCAGCTCTTCCTCCAGGTGACTTCTGCCCGCGAGGCAGCCGTGGCCCATCAGGAGACTTCTCTTACTGCAGCAGTCATCGCATCACCACCATCTTCACTCCTACAGTCTCTTTCTTCTTCCTCCATCATATCCTCATCTTCCTCCTCCTCTTCGGCCCCGCCCACACCCACTCAGACACAGGGTGTTGCAGCAGCAGCTCTGGGGGAGAAGAAGAAGGGGAAGCGTGGATTAGGCCAGCAGTAGTCACAGCAGTAGTCGTCATCCAGTGGTTGCAATGGACGTTCTGTTCACTACTACAACTGTGGAGGCGCACATCGCTACACCGAGTTCCAGCAACCGCTCGACCGGACGCGGATTACGCGTGGGCTCCAGGCTGCATACGCCCTCCGTTCCACGTCCAGCATGTCATCCTTGCCATCTACCGGACGCGTGGCGGCCACGACGGCAGCTGTTCCTGCTTCCTCACCGGCGAGAAGCAGTGATCCGGATCCACGCGACCGCACCATCGCTGAGCTCCAACACCTTCTGGTGCTTTGCTTTCAGGGAGGTGCAAGTGTGTTGTCACCGTCGGGTGGTCCACAAACTGTCTGTTTGTTCGTTCCTGTGGGTCGTGACGACACGTGTGGGGGAGCGCAATCAGCATGTGATGATGATGGGCCTGACTACACCGATTGGGTTCATGAGTCTCATCTTTGTGCCCTACGTCGTTCCTCCCCACTGACGGCTCAGCGTCCCTCTGATGCCGAGTGTTCCATTGCCCGTTGTACAGTGACGTCCACCAGCCGTGACTCCGGTGCCACTTGGATCATCGATTCTGGTGCCATTCATCACATGACGTGTCGTCGTAGTGATTTTGTTGTTCTCGGTCCCGTCACGTCTGTCCGTTCTTTCCGTACAGGCTCTGGTCAGTCCTTGCCAGTCCATGGTGTTGGGGTTGTATGTTTCGACGGTTCATCTGGCCCCTTGTACCTTTCCGACGTGTTGTTTGTGCCTGATCTTGAGCTCAGCCTGCTTTTTGTGCATACCTGCACACTGATGGGTCTCTTTATGGAGCATACCGCAGACTCAGTGACTGTGACTGCTACTGAAACTCGCAGTGTTGTCCTTTGTGCCTCAGTCGAAGATGATCTGTATCGCGTCTCTCAGACCTCCTCCCCTTGCTCCCCTTCCTTCTCCGGTCAGGTCTTTGTCACTGGTGTTCTGTCTCCAGAACACCAACGGTTGCTTCATTGCTGTCTGTGTCATGTGGGCTTCGATACTGTGTCGAAGCTCATTAGGACACATCCAGCTCTCGGTCTTGACGCGGCTTCTTTCGAGAAGCCGCCCAAGACCAACTGTCTTTTTTGCGCTCAGGGGAAGATGTATCGATGCACCTACCCTGACTCTCGTTTCCGAGCGCTTCGGCCTCTTGAGCTTCTCGGTCCTCTTCTGATCGAGTCCCTATCTGATCGGGGCCAGTATATTCTGACTGTGACTGACGAGTTTACCCGAATGCGGTGGGTCTAGAGCCTGCGTCAGAAGAGCGACGCCGCCCTTGCAGTTTGACTCTGGCTAGTGATGGTTGAGCGTCAGTCCCGTCACACGCTACATACTTTCTGCTCGGATCGCGGCGGTGAATTTCTTGGCGAGATGGATGGGTTCTTTGCTCAGCAGGGGATTTTTCACCAGGTCTCCGCTCCTGCTANACCCGAATGCGGTGGGTCTAGAGCCTGCGTCAGAAGAGCGACGCCGCCCTTGCAGTTTGACTCTGGCTAGTGATGGTTGAGCGTCAGTCCCGTCACACGCTACATACTTTCTGCTCGGATCGCGGCGGTGAATTTCTTGGCGAGATGGATGGGTTCTTTGCTCAGCAGGGGATTTTTCACCAGGTCTCCGCTCCTGCTACCCCTCAGCAGAACGGTGTTTCCGAGCGCTGGAACCGCACCATGGAGGATGCGGTCCGTGCTATGTGGTCTAAGTGCGGTCTCCCTGAGTCCTTTGTCTTTGAGGGTTTCGCCTACATGACTTGGGTCTGGAACCGCTTCCCGCACGGTCGGCTTCCGGACCACATTACACCGTATGAGCTCTGGTTTGGACACCGTGCTGACCTCCATCTCGCTCGTGTCTGGGGATCCCTAGCCTCCGTGTGGTACACCGAGGACCAGCAGGGGTCCAAGGTCTCACCTCGGGGATGTCTGTGTGCCTTCGTAGGCATTTTCTTGCGGTTGAAGGCCTGGCGCTTCTGGGACCCTACTCGTCGTCGCATCATTGAGTCCCACGACGCGCTCTTTTTTTAGTCTCTCACCTACCGTGACCTGACTTTGATCACGGCACTCTCTGCCACACATGTTCCTACCTATGAGGGTCCTCAGCGGATGGGGGAGACTTCTATGCCAGCGAGCACCTCTCACCAGGGTGATGTGTCCGCTCGAGCCCCCTTCACCTCTCGGTCTCTGGCCCTTGATGACCCGGCGATCATCGCCGTCGGTCCAGAGACCTTGCCCGTACAACCTGTTTCACGCCCCACAGGTGCCCCTGCTTCTCTTCCCGCGCCTACTTCTGCGCCAGTCACTGCATCTGCTGGCACTCCTGTTTCTGTGTCTGGTCCAGTCTTGCCTACTCCCGCTCCTGATGGCACTCCTGCCTCTGTGTCAGGTCCTGTCTTGTCTGCTCCTGCTGTCACATCCAGCCCCGTATGCCTCACACACGCATCTCCTCGCACGGCGTCACCTGCATTGCCTCAGTCCCCACAAGCTGTGGTCGTGCTTATCCCTGAGCCTAAGGTGCGCCCCTCGAGCTCTGGTTACTCCCGTGAGCCCGGTGGCAGTCTTTGACCACTGGATTTTGGAGCTCAGCGAGCGTCGGGCCCCGCACCAAGGCGCCCCCCTCGCAGCATCGCGAGTGGTGACCCCGGCACAAAGGCCTTAGGCCTGAGTGTCCGCATTGAGCTCAAAGAGGTACATCCAGCGTACCCCGTAGGGCACGATCTCGTCACTCGCGAGTTCCATATCGCCTATGATGCAGCAGCTGATCTTGTGGTCGTCAGGCCTAGCACCGAGGTGTGTGTCCTTGCCACGCAGAGCTCTCCCTCTATGGCGCCCGACCCGGGCACCCTGAGGGAAGCTCTCTCATCACAGGATGTTAACGCTTGGCGCGCTGCCTGCGAGGATGAGCATTGCGCTATCCGAGAGCATAGAGTCTATGAGCTTGTCGGCCTTCCACCTGGGAGGAAGGTTATCCAGGTCAAGTGGGTCTTTTGCAAGAAAGTGAAGCCGAATGGCTCACTAGAATGCTACAAGGCCCGCTTGGTCGTCAAGGGGTACTCTCAAATTGAGGGCGTCGATTACACGGATACTTTTGCCCCTGTTGGCCGCATGACCTCAAGTCGAGTTCTGTTTGGTGTAGTGGCTCAGCATGAATGGGACCTGCAATAGATGGACGTGAACAATGCGTTCCTCCATGGCTCTTTGGATGACGAGATTTACGTGGCTCAGCCACCAAGCTTTGAGGACGGTGACAAGGTCTGGCGCTTGCGCAAGTCCTTGTACAGCCTGAAGCTGTCTCCACGGTGTTGGAACCGGGAGATCACCGGCACTTTGACTCGTGCGAGATATGTACAGAGCGAGGCAGATCCCTCTCTCTTCATCCTACCGACACCCAAGTGGTTCACTGCCATCTTGGTCTATGTCGATGATCTTTTGGTCACGTCTTTGTCCCTGGAGGCCGTGAAGGAGGCCAAGGCTATCCTTCAGACAACATACAAGATGAAGGACCTCGGTCTTGCATTGGTGTTTCTTGGTATGGAGATCGTGCGAGATTGCAAACGTCGGACACTGTTGCTGCATCAGGCCCGATACGCACGGGTCGTGAGGGAGCGTTTCAGCGACCTCCTTGGTGCAGTGCCCACCACTTCCACACCTCTTACACCTGATGGGCAGGATGCCCTGAAGGTGGATGATCACACACAGCTGGGGGAGACAGTGGACATGACCTTGTACCTCCGTCTCATCGAATCTCTGATGTACCTGGCCACTACCACACGTCTTGACATCGCTTTCGCTGTCCACCTCCTTGCTCAGTTCTCACAGGCTCCACATGCCAAGCTCTTCACGCGGTTGTGCGAGTGGTACTGTACGTGGTCTCCACACTGTACCTCGGACTCTGCTTTCGTTGGCAGTGTTCGATGGTCCTTGACGCCTACACTGACAGCGACTGGGCCTGGAGCCCAGATGGACGCAGCCGTACTGGCTATGTGTTCCTTCTCGATGGTACCGCTCTGTGTTGGCGTAGTGGGAAGTAGGGCTACATTGCACGTAGCTCATCAGAGGCAGAGTGCATTGCTTTGGACGTAGGGGCTGCAGAGGCGGTATGGCTGTAGCGCCTGTTTCTTGAGCTTGGTCAGTCAGTGCCCTCCATTGTGCTTTGCTGCGACAACCAGAGTGCTCTCGCCATTGCGGAGAACTCCGGTGTCTTTCACGCTTGCACGAAGCACATTGCAGTTGAGCATCACTTTGTGCACGAACTGGTGGAGCGACACGTGATCTCCGTCATGTGGGTTGGCACCGACATGCACCTTGCTGATTTTTTAATGAAGGCACTAGCTTGCGGAAAGTTCTTGGTAGCCATTCGTTTTGTTGAGCATCGCCCCATGCCTGAGAGTGGTTGAGTGTGGGATGTGTGTCCGTGTCCCATCTGTTTCACACACACTATTGTACTCGTCCCAGTGCTGCACGTGTATGGACATGCGCACCATCGAGTCATGGGGAGGTGTTGTGATTTGTGACGTTATTGTACACTATACTGTGACCACTCGGTCGTGTCCATACTCGTGCAGATCCCTGAGGCGGGCCCTGGTGACACCGGTGCGACGACTGGTGGCGGACTACCAGCGTGGAGCTGGCCGACTACCGTTCCAAAGCCCCGTACACTGTCGCGACTTCTTGCTGCTTTTCATACAGCTTGCAGGAGTCTTTTGGCGGACTGGCCATGAGCCCGATTTGCATGTTTTTGCATTGCGTGTCCATCCTCTGATGATGGATGCATGCGTGTGACCAGTCGCAATCGTCTTGTGATCCTGCATGTCTAGGTTCAGACAGCGTAGCATTCTGACATGTGTGCGCAAAGTTATGGCCAAAACAGTGGTTTTGGGCCGGTTTTAGGACTGGTCTTGGACCGCCGCATGTGACACCCGTTGTGCGCCGCGGCAGGTATTTATGCCATGGACCTGTCATTTGTTATTTCTCTCTGCATATGCTACTGAAGCATTCAGACACTTTGCCTTATGTCCCCTAGCCAAACTCTTGCCGTTGCGTGCACGACTTGTGACTGTCGTCACCGTCTGATCAGGCACTGACGCCGGGTCAACGGGAGTGTTGCTAGGAAGCTTCCTTGCATCTTCTCACCCCCATCCGTGTCGGCTCGCTACACACGCGGTCCAAGCGGTAGCCTTAGACCCATCGTCCCGAAAGTTAGCACTCAGGCCACCACTGCACGTCCTCTCAGCCCACGACCCCTTGGAGGAGATGCAGATCCACTGCCTCGGAGACGTGGCTCCACTCCCACGGTCGTGAGTGGAGACCCCGGCACCAAGGCACTTGGTTTGGCCACACTTTCAGTCATTGCGGACCTACATCAAGGGTCGGCTGTGGGCTACGCCCCGCTCCATCAAGTACACCGGTATGCCGTTGCGGCCGCACTCATGCAGCTGCCACTAGGGGCACGGAACGCGCATGCTCTCACTGACCACCCTACTGAGCAACCAGAGGACCCAGCCACCCTACACGAGGCTCGGGCGTCTCCCGAGGCCGCACACTCGGAAGCGCCGTATGCCAACGAGCTAGCTGCCATCCGACAACATCACGTCTACGAGCTTGTCGACATTCCCCCGCGCCGCACGGCCATCGGTGCCAAGTGGGTTCTCCGGCGGAAATGGAAGCCAGACGGGTCTCTCGACAGGTACAAAGCCCGTCTCACGGCCAAGGGGTTTGCTCAGATATCTGGGATTGACTATGACCAGATCTTTGCACCGGTCGGTCAGTTCTCCACCAGCCCCACATTGTTCAGCCTGGTTGCACAGCATGGATGGGAACTGCATCAGATGGATGTGAGCAACACCTTCCTCCATGGCTCACTGGAGGGCGAGGAGCTCTACATAGTGCAGCACCCACGCTTTGACGATGACTCTGGCAAGGTCTGGAAGCTGCGGAAAGCCCTCTATGGCTTGAAGCAGTCACCGTGCTACTGGAACCAGGAGATCAGTCGTACGCTTCTGAGTGGCGGCCTCCTTCCCCACTCTGCCGATCCCGCGCTGTTCATTAGCCCGCGAGGTCAAACGCTCGTCGCCATCTTGGTCTATGTCGACGACCTGCTCATTGCATCACCAGATGCGGCTGCCATCCAGCGGGTCAAGGACCTGCTGCATGCCGCCTACCAGATGAAAGACCTCGGGCCAGCGATCGCTCTGCGGGCATACTGCATGTCCATTAGGATGCCTACGTCAGCACCTTGTCCGGACAGTTCTCTGAGGACTTGTCCCTCGTGCCAAGAGCATCCTCACCCATGTTGCCCGACAGTCTCGCGATGCTCAAAATCTCCGATCCAACTGTGGTAGGGGATCTAGTAGACATGACTGCGTATTTACGCGTCATCGGGTCACTTATGCTCCTGGCAACAACGACGCGTCCAGACATCGTGTTTGCTGTCAACCTCCTGGCTCAATTCTCTCAGGAACTGCATCACCTCCACTTTGAGGCCACAAACCGAGTACTGCGTTATGTCGTCTCGACTTCACGGTGAGGTCTCATATTCCGCCGACAACCGTCTATTATCGCAATGGTCTACACCGACAGTGACTGGGCCGGCAATCCTGACGGTAAGAGACGCACAGGCTGGATCTTTCTGGTTCGCAGCACAGCGGTGTCGTGGCGCAATGGCAAGCAGGGGTGCATTGCACGCAGCACCGCAAATGCAGAGTACATAGCCCTTGGTTCAGGCGAATGTAAGAGTGTGTGGCTGCGTTATCTATTGTCCGAGCTGCATCAGCCTGTTGCGTCCATCACGTTGCATTGTGACAATGAGAGTGCCATGGCCATCGCCAACAATGACGGCGTGCATCATACACGCACAAAGCACAGCAATGTTAAGTATCACTATGTGTGTTTGTTGTTGCATGACGGTAGCATCAGCATTGTGTGTGTTGAGACAGCACGACAGTTGGCTTACTTCTTGACCAAGGCACTGAAGTGCGACTCGTTCAAGAAGGTTGTGAGTTCAGTCAACGTACGTCTGTGAGTTGCACCCTTTGTCCTCACTTCCGTATCCATGTGCCCTGGGGGAGTTTGTCCGTCGCATATCATGCTACACGCTCATGTGCACTGCGCCTGTGAGTCATGGAGGAGTGTTGGTTTTTCCGCGTCTCTCATTGAACTCTGTTGTGTCCTCCCGACTTGTGTACATTGGCGTACAAATGACTGACGGCGAGACTTGACGCCGCCGGAGTGTCCTCCAGTGGAGCCGACGCACGCTGAGACCTACTCGCAGTTCGCTTGAGCCTCCTCCCTACGTCAACTTGCTCAGCTCCATCGTCAGGCGTCCTTGGCGGTCGAGCCGCCGGCGGTCACTCGCTGCGCAAAGATCTTCTGCGTGCTTGTGGTGTGCGATCTGACTATGCTGTTGTGTCTACGATGTCATGCTCTGCCTAGGTTCCATTTCTCATGATGCGGGGCATTGTTTGGCACATTGGACCAGCGTAGGTACTACGTGGATTCGAGCAGTCATAACTCTTTGCTACTTTTTTTTCTAGCTGTTTTTTACCGCACAACAGCTAGAATCTATGCAGCAGGTTGAGGCAGCATCATTGTTGATGCAGCGTGCGGGCTTCCACGCTCGTTGCTTCAATCTGCTGCCCCCTCAATCTGCTGCTCTAGAGACCGTCTGTGAGCTCTGGGTTTGTTACTCAGAGATGTGCGCGCCAGAGTTAGCGCCAGAAAGCAGCTGAAAACTGGAAGTGACTGATTAGTAATCAAGAACAAACAACAATGGGAGACCCCTCCAAGTTCTAGCTCCCCGCAGCTCTGTAGAGCTTGTTACTCAGATCACAAGCCAATCAGAAAATAGCTCTACTTTCAGGCTGGCAGGTTTTCTCGGTGAGGCCTGCCAGACGGCCGACAGCCCAAAACCCGGGCATCATCCGTTTTACCTGAAAAGTGGACCAGACCATAATACCAACGATGCGAACCCAGCCGTGCGGTCAGAAACAGCTAGAAGAATAGTAGCAAAGAGTTATGAGTGCCCGAACCCAGGAAGTGCCTACGACGGTCCAATGTGCGAACCAGTACCCCGCATCATGAAGTATGGACCCTAGGCAGCGCATGACCCTATAGACACAACAGCACAAACAGATCGAGTACCACAAGTACGCAGACGACCTCTGCGGAGCCAGTGACCCCCGGCGGCTCGACCGCCAAGGAGGCCTGCCGATGGAGCTGAGCACGTTGACATAGGGAGGAGGCTCTAGCAAACTGCGAGTAGGCCTCAGCGTGCGTCGGCTCCACTGGACGACACTCCAGCGGCGTCAAGTCTCGCCGTCAGTCATCTGTACGCCAATGTACACAAGCCGGGAGGACACAACAGAGTACAATGAGAGACGCGGAAAAACCAACACTCCCCCATGACTCACAAGCTCAGTGCACATGGGCGGGCAGCATCACATGCGACGGACAAACTCCCCCAGGGCACATGGATACGGAAGTGAGGACAAAGGGTGTAACTCACGGACGCACGCTGACTGAACTCACAACCTTCTTGAACGAGTCGCGCTTCAGTACCTTGGTTAAGAAATAAGCCAACTGTCGTGCTGTCTCAACCCACACAATGCTGATGCTACCGTCATGCAACAACGAACGTACATAGTGATACTTAACATTGATGTGCTTTGTGCGTGTATGATGCACACCGTCATTGTTGGCAATGGCCATGGCACTCTCATTGTCACAATGGAACGTGATGGACGCGACGGGCTGACGTAGCTCGGACAACAGACGGTGCAGCCACACACTCTCACATGTGCCTGAACCAAGGGCTATGTACTCAGCCTCCACGGTGCTATGTGCAATGCACCCCTGCTTGCTACTACTCCAGGACACCGATGTGCCGCCAATGAGAAAGATCCAGTTTGTGCGGCTCTTACTGTCAGGAATCCCGCCCCAGTCACTGTCGGTGTAGCCCACCAAGACAACAGACGGCTGTGGACGGAACATGAGACATCGACGTGGAGTCAAGACGACATAGCGCAGTACTTGGATCGCGGCCTCGGAGTGGAGGTGATGCGGTTCCTAAGAGAACTGAGCTAGGAGGTTGATGGCAAATGCGATGTTTGGACGTGTCGTCGTCGCAAGGAACATCAGTGACCGGATGACGGGCAAATACGTTGTCACGTCTACTTGATCCCCCACCACAGTTGGATTGGAGCTTTTGAGCATTGCCTAACCGTCAGGCGACATGGATGAGGATGCTCTTGGTACGAGGGGCAAGTCCTCACAGAAGCGTCCGGACAGGGTGGTGACGTAGGCAGCCTGATGGACATGCAGTATGCTCGCGGAGCGATCACGCTCAAGCTCCATGCCCTAAAAGACTCGCGCTGGCCCGAGGTCTTTCATCTGGTAAGCGGCATGCAGCAGGTCCTTGACCCGCTGGATGACAGCCGCATCCGGTGATGCAATGAGCAGGTCATCGACATAGACCAAGATGGTGACGAGCGTCTGACCTCGCAGGCTAATGAACAGCGTGGGATTGGCAGAGCTACAAAGGAGGCCGCCGCTTAGAAGTGTACGACTGTTCTCCTGGTCCCAGCAGCGCGGTGACTAATTCAAGCCATAGAGGGCTTTCTGCAGCTTCCAGACCTTGGCAGAGTTGTCGTCGAAGCCTGGGCACTGCACAATGTAGAGCTCCTTGCCCTCCAGTGAGTCATGGAGGAAGGCGTTGCTCAGATCCATCTGATGCAGTTCCCACCCATGCTGTGCAACCAGGCTGAACAACACGCGCCTGGTGGAGAACCGACCGACCAGAGGGAAGATCTGGTCATAGTCAATCCCAGGTATCTGAGCAAACCCCTTGACTGTGAGACAGACTTTGTACTTGTCTAGAGACCAGTCTGGCTTCCCTTTTTGCCGGAGAACCCACTTGGTGCTAATGGCCTTGCGGCCCAGGGGAAGGTCGGCGAGCTCGTAAACGTGATGTTGTCAGATGGCAGCTAGCTCGTCGGCGCACGGTGCTTCCTACTGTGCAGCCTCGACAAACGTCGGAGCCTCGCGTAGGGTGGCCGGGTCCGACAGAGCATACCGAATGCGATGTGACGGTGCTAGAGTCGGGGAAGGGAGAGGAGGAAGCCAGTGACAGGGGAGCGGGTGTAGGTAGCTGTGAAGGAAACTGAGGTGGGGCCGTCACAAGTGGCGTTGATGTGACAGGAACAGCGGTGGCTATGGCGCTGGTGGCAAGGTGATGCTCGCGCTAGCGATGCATGGTGGCAAGGACACGAGCCTCATCAGTTGGAAGCGGACATGTGTACCATCTGTGTCCACAATAGCCACAGTTATGGCAAACGAGGTTGGCGCTGCCAGATCCGTTGGTCTGCTGCTGAGTGCCCTTGCCCTTCTTGCCCTTCTTCTTCTTCTTGGTAGAGGAGGAGGTGCCGGAGGATGCTACTGCTGCTAGGGCGGCAATGGTGACTGACACGATGGCAGGAGCGACAAAGGCAGGAGCAGGGACGGAAGGGGAGTTGAGGGACTCTGTGTGATGGATGTGCAATTCTTGATGAGCTTCCTCGATGCGGAGGAAGAGCTCGTACACCCAGGGCATGAGAGTATCCTGGGCAGCCATGCCTCAAGAACGTCCTAGGAGTAGTGGACGAAGACGTCAGAGAAGGAGGCGGTGCCGTCGCGCTTGATGGTCTGGAGCGTAGAGAGGGCAGGTGGCGTGGCGTCTCTAAGGCTGCAGAGTAGGTCCTCCGCACTCTCCCAGTAGGAGGTGACCGCCTCGATCTCCCCCATGGGAAGGGAGTTGAACTCTCGGAGCAGAGGGCTGGTCTCAGCATTGCTAGACAGGCGATAAGGGCGAGTGAGTACGTGCCAAGTCGCTGCTGGGTCAGGGAGGGGTCCAGTGGTGAGGTCGCCGAGGAAGGGCTTGAGGGTGAGGCGTTAGGCTGGAGGGGCCACGGGGATGAGAGCATGCACGGCTCGACCGGCATCGTAGATCAGGTCAGCCTGGGTGGAGTCGAAGGGCAGAACGTAGTAGGGCCACAAGCCCTCAACTTGTGCCCAGATCCGGAAGCTGAATTCCCAGCTCCGGAACTGGTCTCCAGCTTGAAGCGGAGGCTGTGGAGTTTCGAAGTCCTTTGGCCTGCGACCGGCACCCAAAGTGAAGCCTAGGACTGATGTCACCATCTGGTGATGGCGTAGGGTGTGTTGCTGTGCCAAGTACTGTGTGGCAAAGGATAGGGTCGGGCTCGCGTGTCCTGGCGGAGCAAACGGCGCTTGCTGACGTTGTTGTGGCTGTTGCAGGGGAGGCTGCTGCCGCAGTGGTGGCGGTTGCTGCTGCTACTACTGTTGCAACTGCTGCGGCAATGGGGGTGGCGACATCTATAGTGTCGCATGCTGCTGTGTCAGAGTTGCGAGCTACTGCTGAAGAGCGGTGAGTGGATCTGTCCAGGCAGAAGGACTGTCGACAGATTGTGTAGGGTGACGCTGCTGCATCTGTTCCTGCTATTGCTCTTGCTTTTGTTGTTGCTGGTGTTGTTGCTTTTGCTGCTACTGCTACTGTTGGACCTGCTATAGTTGTTGCAGGAAAGGGGGAAAAGGTGCCCCCCCCATCAGAGGAGGACCCCTCCCTGCTAGGACTAGTGGGCATGTTTTAGGTGCCTTCCCACTTTTTTTCTTTTTTCTTTGTGTTGGTGACGTCAACACTAACGTCAACGGTGTTGTCAGCCTGAAAGGGTTGACTTTGGCCAATCTTCTTTAGAATCTGCAGGATTGCCCATATTTTTTTGGTTGATGACATCAGTAGTGACATCAGCAGTGACGTGAGCTTAACGGATGATCATGTCAGCAACGGCTATTGCTGAGGCCGCTGCTGCTACAACAGTTGCTGCTGCAGCTACAGATGTGGCTGCTGCTATTGAAGTAGCAGCTGCTGTTACTACTGCTGCTGCTGCTACTATTGCTGTTGCTATAGCTCCTCTTACTGACAAGTGTTGCTTCTGCTGCTAAAAGTTGCTGCTGTTGCTGACAGCTACTCTGGACTGCTGCTGTTGCAAGCTGCTGCTATTGCTGCGAGTGGCAGCTGCTGATAGCTGCTGCTGCTGCACGCAACTGCGGCTTGCTGTTGTTGCCACTGCTTCCTGCAGTTGCCTGCCATTGATGCTGCTACAGGCTGCTGCTGCTGCTCGCTGGTGCGATTCGCTCAACCTGGATGACGTGCGTCGTCATTCGCTCATATGAAACGTGGCCTGCCGCTCACCTCCTCGCACGCGTCAAGTGTGGTTTTCAATGCTGCTGGAAAAAATCCGGCAGCATTTCCCCTGCACTTGCGCACATGGGGGTCTGCCAACGTTGTCTGGCATGTGTACGCCAGTCTTCTGCTGCTATTACTACGCTCTGGCTCTGATACCAAGCTAGAATATATGCAGCAGATTGAGGCAGCAGCGTTGTTGATGTAGCGTGCGGGCTTCCACGCTCGTTGCTTCAGTCTGCTGTGCCCTCATTCTGCTGCTCTAGAGTCTAAATCTGTGAGCTCTGAGTTTGTTACTCAGAGATGGGCGCGCCAGAGTTAGCGCCAGAAAGCAGCTGAAAACTCAAAGTGACTGATTAGTAATCAAGAATGAACAGCAATGGGAGACCCCTCTAAGTTCTAGCTCCCCCCAGCTCTGTAGAGCTTGTTGCTCAGATCACCAGCCAATCAGAAAATAGCTCTGTTTTCAGGCTTGCAGGTTTTCTCGGTTAGGCCTGTCAGACGGCCGACAGCCTAAAACCCGGGCGTCATCCGTTTTGCCTGAAAACTGGACCATACCATAGTACCGACGCTGCAAACACAGTCGTGTGGTTTGAAACTGCTAGAAAAACAGTAGCAAAGAGTTATGTCTGCCCGAACCCAGGCAGTGCCTACGCTGGTCCAATGTGCCAAACAGTGCCCCGCATCATGAAATATGGACCCTAGGCAAAGCATGACACTATAGACATAACAGCACAATCAGATCTAGGACCACAAGTACACAGACAACCTCTGCAGAGCCACTGATTGTCGGTGGCTCGACCGCCAAGGAGGCCTGCGATGGAGCTGAGCACGTTGACGTGGGGAGGAGGCTCCAGCGAACTGCGAGTAGGCCTCAGCGTGCGTCGGCTCCACCGAACGACACTCCAGTGACGTCAAGTCTCGCCATGAATCATCTGCACGACAATGTACACAAGCCGGGAGGACACAACAAAGTACAATGAGAGACGCAAAAAAACCAACAATGACTGCGTTCGCAGCGTTGGTATTATGGTATGGCCCAGCTTTCAGGCAAAACGGATGACACCCGGGTTTTGGGCTGTTGGCCGTCTGGCAGGCCTCACCGAGAAAACCTGCCAGCCTGAAAATAGAGCTATTTTCTGATTGGCTGGTGATCTGAGTAACAAGCTCTACTGAGGTGGGGGGGAGCTAGAACTTGGAGGGGTCTCCCATTGTTGTTCATTCCTCATTGCTAATTAATCACTTCCAGTTTTCAGCTGCTTTATGGCGCTAACACTGGCGCGCGCATCTCTGAGTAACAAACCCAGAGCTCACAGACTTAGACTCTAGAGCAGCAGACTGAGGGGGTAGCAGACTTAAGCAACGAGCGTGGAAGCCCGCACGTTGCATCAACAACGCTGCTGCCTCAACCTGCTACATAGGTTCTAACTCAAAGGTGGTCTCCTCGAGGCATCGGAACAGCTCTCCGACTGCTCAGGTCTCGACCACCGAGGAAACATGAGCAGTGCCAAAAAAAACTCCGAATCAACGTCCAGACATCACAAACAGCTTTCGTAACATCGGAATCCCTAGAGCAGCCATCGGGTCTCCTCGTCGCACCGATACAGTCCACCGGGTGTGCGGGTCTCAACCCACTGAGAAAACTCTCCTACCTCTTGGTAAGCCCACATGGCTACCGGAACGCATCGACCGCATCTCGCCGGTGTTGTCGTAGGTGTTGGAGAAGTCTCGGTGCACTACGGAGGCCCGTCGTGTCGTCACGCCCTCTTCTACCATATGCCCCAAATGTGGGTATATCGGTGAACCAGCGGTGTCGGTCGTGACGGGTGGAAGCCACACAAACCAATAGTGGGCTAACCGCTGTTGTGATTTGTGACATTCCTGTCGACTTGTACAGTTTACTGTGACCACTCCGCCGTGTCCATGCTCGTGCAGATCCCTGATGCGGACCCAGGTGGCATCGGGGCGTCGTCTGGTGGTGGACTACCTGCTCCAATCTGATCGACGGTCGCCCCAGAGTCCTGGATGCTGTCTGGGACCTTCTGCAGTTTTTCTACAGCTCGTTGGATGTTATCTCTGGACTTGCTGTGGGCCCGATTTACATGTATTTGCATTGTGTGTCCACCATTTGTTGCCGGATGCATGTATGTGACCAGTCGTAGTGTCCGGCTTGAGATTTTGTACGTGTAGGTTCAGAAGGCGTAGCGTTCTGACTTGTCTACGCTGAGTTACGGCCAAAACTGTGGTTTTGGGCCGGTTTTAGGACAGACCTTGTACTACCGCGTGCGACACCTGCCGTGCTCCACGGCAGGTACTTATGCCATGGACCTGTCATTTGTCATTTCTCTCTACAAATGCTACTGAAACATTCTGACACTTTGCCTTGTGTCCCCTAGCCAGACCCTTGCCGTTGTGTGCACGACTTGTGATTGTCGTCACCGTCTGACCAGGCACTGACGCCTAGTTAGCGACAATATCGCTAGGAAGCTTCCACACATTTTCTCATGGTATCAGAGTAGCGAGACTCCTCTCGCTGAGCTGCGTCGCAAAGACACAGCACCGGGGGCAGTAGTGAGAGTCACCGCCGCCGCCGTATTATGGGACTTGTTGTAGCCGTTTGTTCAACGACATCATCACAGAGTCCCCACCACCACATCGGGTGAGCTGCGT
Source organism: Penium margaritaceum (assembly GCA_023375785.1). Taxonomy (NCBI): domain Eukaryota; kingdom Viridiplantae; phylum Streptophyta; class Zygnematophyceae; order Desmidiales; family Peniaceae; genus Penium; species Penium margaritaceum. The sequence goes on from SZWC01009517.1 coordinate 74,727, forward strand.
CATTTACTAGCTCCTACAATAGTAGCAGCAGTTGCAGCAGCACCACTGGGTGGCAGCAGCAGGCGTGTCTGGCTGCCAACTTGTACACCAAAAAAAGGAGAAACAGCTCCCAACAGCAGCTTGCGATGGCTGCAAGCACTGACAGTGCACAGCTGCGGTAGCAGAGCGCAGCGATGGCAGCAACTTGCAGCAGCAACGGCAGCAGCTCGCAGCAGCAACGGCATCATCAACCGCAAGCAGCAACTACAACGCAGGAGTAGTAGTGGAAGCAGTAGCAGCGGAAGCAGCAGTAGCAGAGTAAGCAGCATTGCAGCTGTTGTAGCGACTGTAGTGTAGTAGTTGCGAAGTAGCAGTAGTGGAAGCAGCAGCAACGGAAGCAGCAGCTGCGCAGCAGCAGTATTTCTAGCAGCATAGGAGGAGCATTGCAGCTGCTGTGCAGTTTCTGCTGCGTAGAAACTGCGTAGTACCGCGTAGGCCTGCGTGGCACTACGCTGGCCTACGCAGCCCCTGCGCAGCCGCGAGCAGGGGGTGACGAGGTCACCCCCACTGGTCACGCGGAGTTCGCGTGACCGTCTAAAAAGGAATCCCGCCTGCGTAAAAATCACTAGCAAAAGAAGAAAAGAAAAAAAAAAAAAGAAAAAAAAATGCTAGCGTTTTTTTCGCTAGCGAAAGGAACGCTGATGTCATTATCGGCTTTGCTGACATCAGTAGATTTGGGGTCAAAACGTCAAATGTTTTTAACATTTCAACTCCTCAAGAAATGCTGTTGGTTTCTCATTTGGAGCATTTCTACGTTCGGCCCCATTCCGAGCGCTGACAGGGCTCCGACCGGTGACAAAGACAAAGGACCACCAGATCCTTCTTCCTCCTCCTCCGAGGTCATGAGCCCACGCTCGCAGGCCATTGCAGACCTGCGGAGTCAGCAGGATGAGATACTTTGCCTACAGCAGCAGCAGACCAACGCCATCCGCACGCTCACTGATCTTCTTCAGAGTCACTCCACGACCCAACAGCACACCTCCGGTGGAGTCGACGGTGTCACACCTTCTGCACAGCAGTCAGCATCTACACTGAGGAGAGCGGCAGGACAGGACCCGCCACTTCTTGATCCTTTGAAGGAGGACCCTGATATGCCAGGCATGGACGATGACACTCCCGAGATGGAGATTCGCATACTTTAGGAGCGTCTTTGCCAGTTGCAGACGCGTTCTGGTGTCCCGTTCCCGGCGATCTGATCTTTGCCTAAGACCTACCTCGGCGACTTTCCTCGTCCCGATGTCTTCCCCATCCCTCATCTATCCCATCTTGTGGTTGCTCTCCCTATAGAGCGGCAACCTAAGGACTTCAAGACACAGCCCCCACGATATGTCAGCGAGGACGGCTTTGACTGTTGGGAGACCCTTTTTCAGGTCTGGGCCACTTCGGAGAGAGTTTGGCCCTACTACCACAGTCAGTACCAGGTTACAGATCGTGCTCAGGTGCTGACAGCGGCTCGGGGGATGCGCAGACTTCTTTACGCAATGCCGCGCGATACTGTCGTGGACTTTCACCCCTTCCTTGGAGAGGCCGGCTCAGGTGCGGGGCTGGGAGCTGGCATTGTCCCTGCTTGCTACAGAGATGCACGCCACCCACGCGGCTCACATCCACGCCTTCCACTCCCTTCGTCAGGGACCTGCCGAGTCCGCAAAAGCTTACTGGCGGCGCGCCATACGCATCTACACACGCCTTGGGACCGCAGGAGGGACACAGCTGTGGGCGCTTTGCACGCTCATGATCGGAGTCTGTCTTGAGCATGCCGACATCTTCACGAGGTACAACGATGCCACACTTGAGCCTTTCTCCACCTCCCTTCAGCTTCTTCCTTGGACGCATCAGCTTTTCCTCCAGGTGACATCCACTCGTTAGGCAGCCGTCGCCCACTAGGAGAGTTCACTTGCTGCACCGGTCATTGTGTCACCACCGACGCCTCTCTCGTAGTTCACTTCTCCATCATCTGGCACGCCCTCCTCTTCCTCTTCCACCGTAGCTACCCCGACTCCGACGCAAGGTGTGGCAGCAGCAGCACAGGGGAGGAAGAGAAAAAAAAGAAGCGTGGCTCGGGCCAGCAGCAGTCACCGCAGCAGCAGTCACCATAGTAGCAGGCATCAGGCGGCAGCAGTGGAAGCATTGTTTACTGCTACAACTGTGGAGGCGCTCACCGCTACACCGAGTGCCAGTAGCCGCTTGACTGGACGCAGATTACTCGCGGTCTTTAGGTTGCACATGCACAGCTGTCTGCGTTGAGCAGCACAGCCTCTGGTTGTTCGGCGACCACGACCGCAACAATTCCCGCTTCCCCACCGACGAGGAGCGAAGACCCGGACCTCCGTGACCGCACCATTGCTGAGCTCCGTCAGCTCCTGGCACTTTGCTCTCAAGGAGGTGCGAGTGTGTCATCACAACCGGGTGGTTCATAAATTGTTTGTTCGTCTGTTCTTGTCTCTCGTGATGACTCGTGTTTGGGAGCACATCTGGCATGTGATGATGATGGGCCTGACAGTACAGATTGGATTTTTGAGTCTCACCTATGCGCCCTTTGTCGTTTTCCCTCCTCTGTTGCCGAGCGTCCGTCTGCAGCCGAGTGTTCCATTTCCCGTTGCACCGTGACGTCCTCCATTCGTGATTCGGGTGGCACTTGGATCATCGGTTCCGGTGCCACTCACCACATGATATGTTGTCGTAGTGATTTCGTTGTCCTCAGTCCTGTGGTGTCTGTTCGTTCGATTTGCATAGGCTCTAGTCATTCCTTGCCAGTCCAGGGTGCTAGAAGAGTGATGCCGCTTTCGCGGTTTGTCTCTGGCTAGTGATAGCTGAGCGTCATTCTCACCAGTTGCTGCATACCTTCCGCTCGGATCGCGGTGGCGAGTTTCCTGGCAACATGGACACTTTCTTTGCCGAGCGCGGGATTTTTTACCAGGTCTCTGCTCCTGCCACTCCTCAACAGATTGGTGTCTATGAGCGCTGGAACCGCACCATGGAGGATACGGTTTGTGCTATGCGGTCTGAGTGCGGTCTTCCAGAATCCTTCGCCTTTGAAGGATTCGCTTACATGACATGGGTCTGGAACCGCCTCCCGCACGGTCCTCTTCTGGACCATGTTACACTGTATGAACTCTGGTTTGGCCACCATGCCGATCAGCGTCTTGCTCGTGTCTGGGGCTCAGTGGCTTCTGTGTGGTACACGGAGGGTCCAAGGTCTCTCTGCGGGGTCGCTTGTGTGCCTTCGTTGGTATCTCCCCACGGTCGAAGGCCTGGCATTTTTGGGACCCCGTCCGTCGTCAAATTGTTGAATCCCACGACGCTCTCTTCATTGAGTCTCTCACCTACCGCAATCTGATCTCGATTGTATCGATGTCTGTCACACATATTCCTACGTGTGAGGTTTCTCGACGGATGGGGGAGTCTCAGCCTACGAGCACCTCTCGTCCGGCTGATGTGTCCGTTCGAGCCCCCTCCACTTCTCGAACTCCGGCTCTTGATGACCCGGCGATCATCGCTGTCCGCCCAGAGACCTCTCTCGTTCAGCTTGTCTCCTCTCCTACACCATCGCCCCACAGACACCCATGATGTTGTCCCTTTGTCCACAGGTACTCCTGTCTCTGTAGGCGGTCCTGCTGCCACTCCCACTCCTGTGCCTCCCATCCGTTCACCGGCCTCTCCTCCCACTGGATCACCTACCCCTTTGCCTCAGTCCTCACCGGATGTGGTCGTGCCTGTCTCTGAGCCTGCAGTCAGCCCTTCAAGCCCAGGCTACTCGCGTGAGGCCTGTGGTGGTCTTCGACTGTTGGGCTCCGGAGCCCAACGAGTGTCATATCCCGCACCCAGGCGCTCCACTCACAGCGTTGTGACTGGCGATCCCGGCACAAAGGCCCTCGGCCTGAGTGTCTGTACAGATCACATAGAGATACATCCAGCATGTCCTATAGGGCACGATCTCATCACTCGCGAGTTTCGTGCCGCTTGTGATGCAGCAGCTGACCTTGTGGTCGTCAGGCTCAATTCTGAGGCGTGCGCACTTGCCACTCTGAGCTCTCCCTCATTGGCACCTGATCCGAGCACACTGAGAGACGCCCTCTCGTCAGAGGATGCCGATGCCTGGCGTGCCGCCTGCGAGGATGAGCTTCGTGCCATTCGAGAGCACGGAGTTTACGTGCTAGTCGACCTTCCACCTGGGAGGAAGGCGATTCAGGTCAAGTGGGCCTTTCGTAAGAAGGTGAAGCCGGATGGCTCACTAGAATGCCACAAGGCTCGCTTGGTCATCAAGGGGTACTGTCAGATCAAGGGCGTTGATTACACTGACACCTTTGCCCCTGTCGGCCGCATGACCTCGGCTCGCGCTTTGTTTGGTGTGGTGGCTTAGCATGACTCGGAACTGCACCAGATGGATGTGAACAATGCATTCCTCCATGGCTCTCTGGATGAGGTGATTTACGAGGCCCGGCCACCAGGCTTTGAGGACGGTGATAAGGTCTGGCGCTTGCGGAAGTCCTTGTATGGATTCAAACAGTCTCCTCGGTGCTAGAACCGGGAGATCACAGGCACTCTGACTCGTGCGGAATATGTAGAGAGCAAGGCAGATCCCTCTCTTTTCATCCGACAAGCGCCCGAGCGGTTCACTGCCATGCTGGTCTATGTGGACGACTTCTTGATCGCGTCTCCCTCCATTGAGGCCGTGAAGGAGGCCAAGGCGGTCCTCCAAACTGCCTATAGGATGAAGGATGTTGGTCTTGCAGTGGTGTTTCTTGGCATGCATATTGTACGATACCGCAGACGACAGACGCTTCTATTGCATCAGGCCCGATACGCACGTGTTGTGGGGGAGCACTTTAGCGACCTCCTTGGCGCACTGCCAACGGCCTCCACATCTCTCACACCTGACGTGCAAAACGCCCTGAAGGTGGACGATCCCACATAGCTGGGAGAGACAGTAGATGTGACCTTGTACCTCCGCCTTATCGGATCTCCGATGTACACACACCCCGACATCGCTTTTGCCGTCAACCTCCTTGCACAGTTTGCGTAGGCTCCACGTGGTAGAGCCCTCCATGCGGCTGTGCGAGTGGTGTGGTACGTGGTTTCCACAACATACCTCGGACTCTGCTTTTGCCGGCAGTGTTTGGTGGTTCTTGACGGCTACACCGACAGCAACTGGGCCTGGAGCCCACATGGACGCAATCGCACCTGTTACGTGTTCCTGCTTGGTGGTACCGCTGTGTCCTGGCGCGATGGGAAGCAGGGCTACATCGCACGTAGCTCGTCGGAGGCAGAGTATGTTGCTCTTTGTGCTGGGGCTGCTGAGGTAGTGTGGCTGCAACGCCTGTTCCTTGAGATGGGTCAGTCGGTACCCGCCATTGTGCTTTGTTCTGACAACTAGAGTGCTCTTGCTGTTGCGGAGAACTCTGGTGTCTTTCATGCTCGCACAAAGCACAGTGCAGTTGAGCATCACTTCGTGCGTAATCTGGTGGAGCGACACGTGATCTCTGCCACATGAGACGGCACTGACATGCAGTGTGCTGACTTCTTGACGAAGGCACTGGCGCGGGGGAAGTTTCTGGTGGCCATTCGTTCCGTTGGGCTTTGCCCCTTGCCTGAGAGTGGTTGAGTACGGGGTGTGTCAGTGTCTGTGTCACGACTGTTTTTGCACTAGTTTTTGCACTAGTTGTTGCACTCGTCTCAGTGCTGCACATGTATGGACATGCTTATCATCGGGTCATGGTGGAGTGTTGTGATTTGTGACGTTCCTGTCGATCTGTACAGTTTACTGTGATGACTTCGCCGTGTCCATGCTCGTGCAGATCCCTGATGCGGACCGAGATGGCACCGGGGCGTCGTCTGGTGGTGGACTACCTGCTCGGAGCTAATCGACGATCGCCCCCGAGTCCTCGATGCTGTCTGGGACCTTCTGCAGTTTTTCTGCAGCTCGTAGGATTTTATCGGTGGACTGGCCGTGGGCCTGATTAGCATGTCTTTGCATTGTGTGTCCACCATTTGTTGCCGGATGCATGCATGTGACCAGACGTAGCGTCCGACTTAAGATTCTGCACATGTAGGTTCAGACAGCATAGCGTTCTGGCCTGTCTACGCTGAGTTATGGCCAAAACTGTGGTTTTGGGCCGGTTTTAGGACAGACCTTGCACTGCCGCGTGCAACACCCGCTGTGCGCCGCAGCAGGTACTTATGCCATGGACCTGTCATGTGTCATTTTTCTCTACAAATGCTATTGAAGCATTCTGACACTTTGCCTTGTGTCCCCTAGCCAGACCCTTGCCGTTGTGTGCACGACTTGTGACTGTCGTCACCGTCTGACTAGGCACTGACGCCTAGTCAGCGGCAATATCGCTAGGAAGCTTCCACGCATTTTTTCAGCTGCCAGTCCCCATTACATAAGCTCTTCGTAGGGCTCATTGTACCTCTCTCCTTGATTCTTAATTCACTCGTTCCAGACTTTGCTAGATCTTGGCGCTGTGTTTCTCCCGCTCACCACTAGAGCTCATGTCTCATTCGGCATGGGCCTGCATGTCCTAGACTCATTGCAGCAGGTCCATGATGCCAAACAGTGCCACGCAACATGAGACATGGACCCTAGACAAAGCATGATGTACAGACTCAATAGTACAGTCAGATCTAGCGTTGGACACATGCAAAGAGCATCTGCGGTGGCAATGACCGCCGGCCACCCTACTGTTGAAGTTCGTTGGCCACTCATAACTCTGTGCTCTCTTGCCATCACACATTGTGCATCTCATTGTACAGATTGAATGACATGGCTCAACCTGGGGAAGCAACAAACGTGACAGCTCTGGCAGAAGTCTTTGATGCTTTCTGGCAACCACTGCAGCTTCACCCAAGGGCTTCGTCTAAAGCACTTGTTGCCATCGTCTAACTTCTTATGACTCTTATGACTCTGTGATGTGGAAGATGCTAGGACCCGTACACTCTGACTGCCGTGCCCTGCATCATGTTGCTTGCATTGAATGTTTCTGGGGGAGCTGCATTTCCCGGGTGCTGATCCTTAGGGGGCCACTGTGCCGGGTTTTCCCGTGCATTAGTGAGTAGCCGCCGTGAGGTTAATACCCAAACAGTCGGGCTCGACCCCCGGGTGGCGGTGTGTACTCGCTCAGGCGTGATGCCCGGAGCAAGGCACGCTCACCGGTTGACTTAGCTACTCTCGCTCCCTTTCACATTTTTGTCTTGGTTGTACCGAACAAAGTGAAGCAAGCTTTCCGCATCCATGGCATGGCATGTCTCTTGCGTATCCATGGTTGGTCTAACGCGTGTGACCTAGGAAGGTTACCAGCAACTTCTGGTATCAGAGCAGGTGAGACACCTCACCACTGCTCACACGATCCTGGTAGCTGGTTCAATGTACATCCAAGCGAGTTAGGTCAAGCACCATCTGCCGGACCTCACTGCAGGAGCGAGTCATCTCCACTCGTCGCCACCTCACCGCAGTCTTGCGTACTCACATTGTCTCGCTCTTTGAGACACTTGTGGTCAGTGTTGGGCGTTCTTGGCTGTTCTCGGCCACTCACCACCGCTCTGGGTCACCCGTGGCTGCTCTCAGCTGCGTGCATCTACTCCCAGCCACTCTCGGCCGTGTTGCGACTGCTCGGGGCCAGTCGCCAACTCAAGCTACCCAGCATCTTCAGCTGACCTCTTTCACCGTTGGTACCTAGCTGCCGTCTCTCAGCAGCACCTCTCTAAGTCACCAACTCCCTTGGCAAGCCTCTCGCATAAACGGCCTTCGCAGCCGCCCCCGCAGCTACTCACTCTGAGGAGCTCTCTTCACCGCGCAACCCTGCATCCTCTCCAGTGCAGGGTGACCACTGAACGTCTGTCAACCACAGCGGTGGACCTCTCAGTCTCACACACTGGCAGACGACGTGCCATAGTGGGTGCGTATGCTCGATCACACTTACTGGCAGGGCGACGTTCATGCCGAACACGAACGGGAAGAAGCAGAGATTGATCGACGGGTCTACACACCAGATGACCTCCCACCATCACCACCTCTCTCTCCAAGGATGCAACCTACCAGCATTTCCGAGCCTGTCGGATCTGCCGCAGCTCCCTCATCTGCACCCGCTGCTTCCGAACCTCTCCCCACCGCTGCAGGCTCAGCTGATGCTTCCACTGCACCAGAGGTTCCTGGCGTCATTCCTGTTCTCCCATTGTACACCGACTCCATAGGTTTGGCTGATGCCATTATTGACGCTGCTGCTGGAGCCGCAGCTACCTTCGCAGCAACAGCCAGAGCCTGCCGTGCTCCTGCACAGACGGCGGTCAGTCGAGCAACTGAAGCATACACACAGGCAGCTGCTTCTCTCACCTTACTGGCAGCAGCGGCTGTCAATATCGCTACTCAGATCACAGCAGCAGCAGCGTCTATCGCAACTGCAGCCTCCACAGCAGCAGACATCACCTCTAGCTCAGTTGGCTCCATCAGAGCGTCAACCGCAACCGCAGTGCTGACGCCCACTGGTGCCCCTCGTGACGCACCATCACACGTCACCACCATCGTTCTGATCGCATCAGCCTCAGCTGCAGTTGCTGGTGCTACTGCGATGGGGCTTCTCTGCCTCACTGTTGCAGTGGCCGGGTGGGTGGCTGTCCTTTCCTCCTCAGCCTCTGCTGTGGTACCGCCGCTGTTCAGCCTTCTTCCTCGCGGTGAGCAGAGCACTCATATTCACACTTTCCCTCATTTGCACCTTACATCTTCTCACTCAGTCCACTCCTAGGCTTGAGTTTGTCTTCATGTCATGCCTGCACCAGAGGAGACCATAGAGGCCCTCCAGGCTGCCCTTAGTGAGGCACAGGCGGAGAGACGTAGAGCAGAGGATGAACTCCAACGGGGGCAAGAATCAAAAGAGGAGTTTACTGCCACCATTGCTGCTCTAGTGCTAGAACAGTTGCGGTCCATGCCCGCATTTGCTGCAGTGTCTCCCGCCACAGAATCTGGTTCGGCAGATTCATCAGCTCCCTCTGGTGGTGCCATTGCCAACTCCTCCTCTCCAGCTTTTTCCTCTTCAGCCGTTGTCCGCCCTGTGCTACCAGCCCGCCAGAAGGACTTTGAAACTCCACCTCCACAATTCACGCCCAAGCTCACATTCACTTCCTGGGAAACACGCTTTAGCGCGTGGGCCCAGGGTGAGCTTCTCTGGCAATACTACTCGCCGGCAAAACCACCGTTTGTGCCGCAGCCCACTGAGGCCGCTCGCGCCGTGAGAGCACTCNTCTGGTGGTGCCGTTGCCAACTCCTCCTCTCCAGCTTTTTCCTCTTCAGCCGTTGTCCGCCCTGTGCTACCAGCCCGCCAGAAGGACTTTGAAACTCCACCTCCACAATTCACGCCCAAGCTCACATTCACTTCCTGGGAAACACGCTTTAGCGCGTGGGCCCAAGGTGAGCTTCTCTGGCAGTACTACTCGCCGGCAAAACCACCGTTTGTGCCGCAGCCCACTGAGGCCGCTCGCGTCGTGAGAGAACTCATCAACGCAGGCCCAGAGAGTCTTCTCGACGACACTGGTACGTACAATGCTGACCCCTCTCGCGGCATGCCAGCAGATCCCATCGGTGCATATGCCCTCATCCGCCGCCGCAAAACCGTCACTGGCCATGCAGCCCAAAGCGCCCTCACAGTGCAATTCAACACCTTGCAAATGCGCGCAGACAAAACAGCGGATGAATACTGGGCACGTAGCTTACGTCTGCTACGCGATCTTGGCAAAGCCGCTCCTGGACATCTCTCTGCCTGTCCTTCCATTGTCGCAGGCCTCATCCCCAACCTCTCAGACCTGTACTTGCATGTCTCTCAGTCACAGCTCGAGCGTCTTGCTTCTGAGTCTATCCCAGCTGATTCTCCACCTGGGATTGGGCCTCTCTTTGACTTCACTGCTTCACGTCTCACCGACTGGTGGAATGCTTTGCAAAATAAGCGCATGCATCGCGCCGCCCTCGCAGCCATCACCACCGCCTCCTCCTCCTCTTCTACCACAGCCTCCTCTTCCACCTCATCCACACAGTCAGCAGCACACTCCACGCAGGGTGTCTCCCGCAGTGGGGGTGGTGGATCCACTCATGGTAGTGGTCGTGGAGGCAAAGGCCGTGGGGGTGGCCGCGGTGGCAAGAATGCAGCTCTCACTACAGATGTCACGTGCTGGAACTGTGGTACATCTGGTCACTTTGCACCAAAATGCCCGGCCCCTCGTGACAATGCACGACTGGCTTCCTCCATGCGCGCTCATTGGGCCCGCACTGGTGCCACTGCCTCGTCGGCGGCCGCAGTGGTGACCGTCTCCTCATCCTCCTCGTCCTAAACTACGCTCTCAACCACATCTGCACCACTACATCCAACTCCCACTGCACCCAGCCCCTGGGGCTGGATACCTCCTCCCTCCGGCCCTCCGTACTACGGCCCGCCATCTTCACACTACCACGCACCCCACTGGAGTCGTGACGATGGGACTTTCTCTGAACGCTCCTCTGACCGCTCCTCTGATCGCTCGTCTGATCGTCGTGATGAGGAGCGCAACCTCGAGCGCCGCCTCGCCGAGCTTCTCCATCTTTGCTCTCAGGGAGGTGAGAGTATGAGTGGCCAGTGCTGTTCGTCTGTGTGTGATTCTGAGGCCACCCTTCGGGGTGCCACCTCGGGACGTGTTCAAGGGGACTTGCCTGCAAGTTGCGAGTGGATTGAGGAATGGCAGTCATGCACCTTTCCCACACGTTTTGGCCCTTCGTCTCCCTCGTCTACTCGTGGTACTGTCGCTGTCTGTCTTGTTCTCCCGTCCACTCGTGCATCCCCTGGCCTCTGGATCATTGATTCAGGTGCCACTCATCACATGACTTCTTGTCGCTCTTCCTTTGTCTCTCTCGGTCCCGTTCAATCCGTCCGCTCTGTTCGCACTGGCTCTGGCCAACTGCTACCTGTGCAAGGTGTTGGGGTCATACGTTTTGTTGGTCCTGGTGGCACTGTCTACCTCTCTGACGTGTTGTATGTGCCTGACCTGGAAATCAGTCTCCTCTCTGTGACCACCCTTGATGACCAGGGCATGGATTTCTCCTCCAGCCGTGGACTCGCCTCCATCTCTCTGCGCTCATCTGGCCGTGTTGTTCTTCGTGGCATGCGGTGTGATTGCCTGTTTCGCGTCCCCCTCAATCTGCCCTCATCTTCCGCTGCCTCTGCACTTGTTCATGTCACCAATTCCCTGTCTCCTGGTCATGTTGATCTCTTGCACCGTCGCCTCTGTCACATCCACACTGCTGCCATCCAGCGCCTACTGCGCCTTCAGCCTGCTCTTGGGCTTGACGCTGCCACGTTTGCGCCCCCTTGTTCATCCACTTGTCTGGATTGTGCTAGTGGAAAGATGCATCGCTCTCCCTTTTCCTTGTCTGAGTCAACAACCACTCACCCACTTGACCTGGTTCATGCGGACGTCATGGGTCCTTTGTCCCATGACTTTCTTGGTGGTCTTGGCCCCTACGTCCTGTGCTTGACGGATGACTTCTCTCGCTACCGTTGGGTCTTTGCCCTTTGTCATAAGAGCGACGTCACTGATGTCCTGGAGTCCTGGCTCCCACAGGCTAAGCGTGCTTGTGGGCGCTCGTTACGAGTCTTTCGCAGTGATCGTGGAGGTGAATTCTTTGGTCCCACCTCTTGCTTTCTTGCGTCTCGTGGTGTCCGCCTCGAGTCCTCTGCCCCTTACACACCCCAACAGAATGGGGTTTCTGAACGTTGGAATCGCACCCTTGCCGATGGGGTCCGATCTCTCCTCTCTGCCTCCAGGCAATCGCCCCTCTTTGCGTTTGAGGCCATGTGCTACATGACCTGGGTCTGGAACCGTGTCCCTCGCGGCCCTCTCCCTCACACAGTCACTTCTTTTGAGCACTGGACTGGACAGCGCGCTGATCTTCGGCTTGCCCGGGTCTGGGGGTGTCTTGCCTTTGTGTGGATCCCCTCAGACCAACGAGACGGCAAGCTCTCCCCACGTGGACACTTTTGCATCTTCCTGAGCATCTCTCCCTTGTCCAAAGCCTGGCGCTTTTGGGACCCCTCTAGATCCCGGGTCATTGAATCCCGTGATGCCCTCTTCTTTGGACACCTCTTTGAACGCGACTGGCCGTGATTCGGTGGATCTCTCTCTCCGCCCCCTCCGGGTGGGGGTGGTTCTCTGCCCTCTGGGCACTCTCTTCTCCTGTCGGCACGTCCCTCTTCTCCTGTGTCCAGTTCTCCTGTGTCCAATTCTCCCGAGCTCAGTTCTTCTGAGTTGAGTTCTCCCGAGTCCAGTCCCACCTCACCGTCGTCCCCCGCTGAGTCTAGTTCTCACACTGAGTCCTCGGCTCCTCGCACGCCCGCTCACTCTACTCCAGAGTCCCCTACTTTGGTCTCCCCTGCATCATCTGTGTCTCCTCCTGTCGCGGTCACTCAGTCACCCAAGACTCACGCTCATGAGACCACGTCCTCTCCGCCCCTGGCTGTTCAGCCGCACTCCTCCTCTCCTCCTCTCTCCTCTTGTGCACCGTCCATCCCACCGGTATCACCCTACACTCGTGGAGGACGCCTCCGAGCGCTCCCTTCACAGCCTCGTCCAGTGGTCTCTGGTGACCCTGGCCTTCGAGCCCTCGGTCTTGCTTCCTCTGCTCTGTCCACTACGGCCTCAGTTGTCCACCCCAGCACAGGTCTTGGATACTCCCTTCTTGAGGATGAATTTCACTCTGCCCTGTCATCCTCTGTGGCTGGGTACGTGGCAACATACTTTGCTGCCGCTGGTCTTGCACCTCTAACTCCTGAGCCCCTGACTGTACAGGCAGCTTGCACAGCCCCTGACTCACCGCTGTGGGAGAAGGCTATGAAGGCTGAGCTTGATGCACTTGCTGAACATGGCGTGTATGAGCTCGTGGATCTTCCACCCGGTCGCAAGGCAGTCCCAGCCAAGTGGGTATACCGCCGCAAACTCAATCCTGACAACACAATAGAGCGGTACAAAGCTCGTCTCACCGCAAAGGGATTCTCCCAGATCCCGGGTGTCGACTTTGACAAGATATTTGCACCAGTTGGCAGGTACACTACGGCAAGAGCTCTGCTAAGCCTAGTTGCTCAGCACGACTGGGAACTCGAGCAAATGGATGTTAACAATGCCTTTCTCCATGGCAGCTTGGATGAGGAAATTTACATGGTACAGCCACCCGGCTTCTTAGATGGGACAAAACAGGAATGGCGTCTGCGCAAGGCCCTCTACGGTCTGAAACAGTCACCACGGTGTTGGAACCAAGAGATCACTGCGACTCTTGAAAAGGGTGGCTACAAACGAAGCCCTATGGACCCTGCCCTGTTCCTCAGTGATCCCACCAAACCACTTGTGGCCATCCTCGTCTACGTGGATGACCTTCTCATCGCCTCTCCCGATCCGGCCTCAGTCAGAGCTGTCAAAGCTCTTCTGCAGTCGACTTACAAGATGAAAGATCTTGGCCCGGCTCGGGTCTTCCTTGGTATGGAGCTGGAACGTGATCGCCAGTGACGTACCTTGCACGTTCATCAGGCTACGTATGTACGTAGTCTGGGGGAGCGCTTCTCAGCGCTCCTCACAGCCATCCCCACTGCGTCCACACCCATGACGCCGGCCGGTCAGTCCTTACTGAAGTCTCGAGAGGTGTCCACGCTGGGTGAGACGGTCGATGTGACCGACTACCTCAGAGTCATCGGCTCATTGATGTACCTTGCCACTACCACTCGTGCTGATGTGGCATTTGCTGTGAACTTCCTTTCCCAATTCTCACAGTGCCCCCGTGAACAGCACCTTGAGGCTGCATTGCGGGTTGTGCGCTATGCTCTCTCCACACCCCGCATCGGACTGTACATTTGTGCACAGCCCTCGGTGGTAGTGGACGGCTTTACCGACAGTGATTGGGCACATGACACTGATGCCCGCAGCCGAACAGGCTACATCTTTCTTGTTGGTGGCACTGTAGTATCTTGGAAAAGTGGCAAGCAGGGGTGTGTCGCACACAGCACCGCTGAGGCTGAGTATGTCGCACTTGGAGCAGGCACGTGTGAGGCTGTCTGGCTTTGTCGCTTGCTACAGCAGCTGCGTGTGCCCATTCGCTGCATCACTCTACATTGCGACAACCAAAGCACAAAGGCCATTGCTGAGAATAGCGGCATGCATCATTCACGCACCAAGCACATCAATGTTGAGCACCATTTCGTTCGCGAGTGCATTGCTGCTGGCATTGTTCAGGTGACTTGGGTGGACACACGGTTGCAACGAGCTGACTTCCTCATAAAAACTCTCAGTCGTAATGTGTTCAAAAGTGCTGTCCACTCAGTTGGTCTCATCTGCCCACATGATCCAGGTTGACTGATTCATTGTTCTGTTATCACTTCTCGTCACCCCTTGTGTAGTTCTCACGTGCATGAAGTGATTGGCTGCGGTGCATGGGGGAGTGTTGAAGTTCGTTGGCCACTCATAACTCTGTGCTCTCTTGCCATCACACACTGTGCATCTCATTGTACAGATTGAATGACATGGCTCAACCTGGGGAAGCAACAAACGTGACAGCTCTGGCAGAAGCCTTTGATGCTTTCTGGCAACCACTGCAGCTTCACCCAAGGGCTTCGTCTGAAGCACTTGTTGCCATCGTCTAACTTCTTATGACTCTTATGACTCTGTGATGTGGAAGATGCTAGGGCNAGGCACTGACGCCCGGTCAGCGGCCGCGTTGCTAGGAAGCTTCTATGCACTTTCTCTTGGTATCAAAGCAGTGAGACAGTTCTCACTGAACTGCGCAGCAGAGACGCAGCAGAGCAGCAGCAGTGAGAGTCACCGCTGCAGCAGTTCTTCTGGGACCCGTTGGAGACGGCCGGTCGCCGTCCGCGTACTCCACCCACCACGTGAGATCGTAGCTGCTGAGGCAGCAGCAACAGCGCGTACCGCCACACAGAGGCGTGTGGCGGCTGCGGTGCGTGCAGCCGCCACTCCCCCCACAGCCGCAGCAGTAGAGCAGCAGCAGCAGAGGCGGCGGCGGCAGCCGCGCAGTAGCAGCGCAGCAGCAGCGGCCGCCACAGCAGCGGGGCAGCAGTGGCGCCAGCAGCAGTGCAGCAGCGGCGGCAGCAGCAGTGCAAGAGCGGCGTCGGCAGCAGCAGCGCAGCAGCGGCAGCGGCACAGCAGCAGCAGCGGCAGTCGCGGCGGCAGCAGCAGCGCAGCAGTGGTAGCAGCAGCAGCAGCGCGCGGCGGCGGCAGCCAGCAGCAGCTGCAGCGCGCAGCAGCAGCGCCGCGCGCAGCAGCGGCCGCCGCGCGCAGCAGCAGCAGCAGCAGCGCAGCCGCCGCTGCCACCGCTGCACGCGCAGCTACGCAGCTGCTGCTGCAGCTGACAACAAAGCTGCAGCAGCAGCTGGGCGGAAGCTGCTTCACAGTTTCCGCGGAGCTGCCGCGTGCCACCGCGCGGCGGCAAAACCGTGACAAGAAAAAAAAAAAGGGTGGGGGGAAAGGGAGGGGACGAGCTGACGTCAGCATTGTTGGTTGCTGACGTCATCAGGTCGTGCTGACGTCAGCAACCACTTGCTGACGTCAGCATAACACTTAGCCAAATTTTCAACCGAAAAGTCAAAAGTTTCCAGCGTTTCAAATCCTCGAGAAACGCAGTCGGTTTTGAAATCCGGCAAAGTTGACCTGTCGTCCCATAGTGAGCGGTGACATGAGGTCGCCCGACGACAAGGACAAGGGACCAGGTGATCCCTCCTCCTCTTCTTCAGGGGTATTGAGCCCTCGCTCGCAGGCCATTGAGGACCTGCGCAGTCAGCAGGAGGAGATGCGTCGTCTGCAGCGAGAGCAGACTGACGCGATCCGCACGTTGACTGAGCTCCTGCGCGCTCAGTCCACGGCTCCTCCGCGGATCTCCGAGGGAGCTGCCGGCGAGACTGCCGGCGTTGCAGCCTCCACCCAGCACTCAGCTCAGGCGCCCGTGACAGGCGCCCCACCTGCTTCACCTCCTGGCGTGGTTACCCCACCACCTGCGGACCTCCTTGATGACGAGCCATTCATGCCAGGCTTCGAGGATGACTCCCAGGAGCGGGAGATTCGCCTTCTACAGGAGCGCCTCCGTCAGCTGCAGACAGGTATCCGACCTCCACCCGTGTCCCCGATACGACCGTCACCTGACTTCCCCAGTGACCACCCTCTACCAGGAGTTTTTCCTCTCACTCGCCCTCCTCAGCCTGCGGCTGCTCTCCCCACGGAGAGGCAGCCAAAGGACTTTGAGGCACCACCTCCAAGGTACATCAACGAGGACGGATTTGACTGCTGGGAGATCCTGTTTCAGGTGTGGGCTACTTCTGAGGGAGTGTGGACTTACTACCACAGCCCATACCAGTCTACAGATCCAGCACAGGTGCTGACAGCAGCCCGAGCCATGCGAGGACTTCTCTACGCCATGCCACGCGAGACTGTTGTTGACTTCCGTCCTTTCCTCGGCGAGGCTGGCACAGGCACCGGAGCTGATCTTCGTGGAGGCTGGGATCTGGCGTTGTCCCTCCTGGCCGCAGAGACGCACGCCACCCGTGCGTCACACATTCGTGCCTTCCACTCCCTCCGTCAGGGACCAGCGGAGCCTGCAGCGGACTACTGGCGACGCGCCATGCGTATCTACACGCGCCTGGGGACCTCAGGGGGCACACAGCTGTGGGCACTTCGGACGATCATGCTCGGAGTTCGCCTGGAGTACACCGACATATTCACACGGTACAGCGACGCTGCTCTCGAGCCTTTCTCAGCCACCNTGGGCCCATCAGCTTTTCCTCCAGGTGACGTCGGCCCGCGAGGCAGCAGTAGCACATCAGGAGACTTCCCTCGCTGCCGCAGTCCTCGCCTCACCACCGTCTTCCCTCCTGCAGTCACCCTCACCTTCTTCCATCACGACCTCATCTTCCTCCTCCTCTTCGACCCTGTCTACGCCCACGTAGACGCAGGGCGTTGCAGCAGCTACCCAGGGGAAGAAGAAGAATAGGAAGCGCGGATCGGGTCAGCAGCAGTCGTCATCCAGTGGTAGCAGTGGCCGTTCCGTGCACTGCTACAACTGTGGAGGTGCCCATCGCTACACCGAGTGCGAGCAGCCGCTCGACTGGGAGCGCATCACTCGCGGACTTCAGGCTGCCCATGCTGCGCGCACCGCGTCCGGGACCTCGACCGCACACTCCTCTGGACGCGCGGCGACTACGACTGCAACTGTTCCTGCATCCTCACCGGCGAGCAGCAGTGATCCAGACCCACGTGACCGCACCATCGCCGAGCTTCGTCATCTTCTGGCGCTTCGCTTTTAGGGAGGTGCGAGTGTGTCGTCATCGTCGAGTGGGTCACAGACTGCTTGTTCGTCCGTCCTCGTGACTCGTGATGACACGTGTGGGGGAGCACAGTCCGCATGTGATGATGATGGGTCTGACTGCACTGACTGGATTCATGAGTCTCACCTTCGTGATGTACGTCGTTCCTTCTCACTGACGGCTCAGCGTCCCTCTGATGCCGAGTGTTCTATCGCTCGTTGTACAGTGACGTCCACCAGTCGTGACTCCGGTGGCACTTGGATCATCGATTCCGGTGCCACCCACCACATGACGTGTCGTCGTAGTGACTTTGTGGTACTTGGTCCTGTCACGACTGTCCGTTCCGTTCGTACAGGTTCTGGTCAGTCCTTACCGGTTCACGGTGTTGGGGTTGTATGCTTTGATGGTCCGTCTGGCCCCCTGTATCTCTCTGACGTGCTGTTTGTGCCTGATCTTGAGCTCAGTCTGCTGTCTGTGCGTGCCTGCACTCTGATGGGTCTCTCCGTTGAGCATACCGCTGATTCAGCGATTGTGACTGCTCTTGACACCCGTAGCATTGTCGTGCGTACTTCAGTCGTAGATGACCTGTACCGCATTGCTCGGCCCTCCTCTCCTTGCTCTCCCTCCTCCTCTGGTCGCGTTTTTGTCACTGGTCTTCTATCCCCGGAACACCAGTGGTTGCTTCACCGACGTCTGTGTCACGTGGGCTCCGACACTGTGTCGAAGCTCATCCGGACACAGCCCGCTCTTGGTCTTGACGTGGCTTCTTTCGAGAAGCCACCAAAGACCGACTGTCTTTTTTGCGCTCAGGGTAAGATGCAATGGTGCACTTACCCTGATTTGCGTTCTCGAGCGCTGAGGCCCCTCGAGTTGGTCCACTCGGATCTGCTGGGTCCTCTTCCAGTCGAGTCACTGTCCGAGAGGGGCCGGTATATTCTGACGCTGACTGATGACTTCACCCGGATGCGGTGGGTCTACAGTCTGCATCAGAAGAGCGACGCCACCCTTGCGGTTTGGCTCTGGCTCCTGATGGCTGAGCGTCAGTCTCGCCACACGCTACATACCTTTCGCTCGGATCGCGACGGCGAGTTCCTCGGCGAGATGGACTCATTCTTTGCTCAGCACGGCATTTTTCACCAGGTCTCCGCTTCTGCTACCCCACAGCAGAACGGTGTATCTGAGCGCTGGAACCGCACCATGGAGGATGCGGTCCGCGCCATGCGGTCTGAGTGCGGTCTCCCAGAGTCCTTCGCTTTCGAGGGCTTCGCCTCCATGACTTGGGTCTGGAACCGCCTCCCGCATGGTCCGCTTCCGGATCATGTTACGCCGTACGAGCTCTGGTTTGGCCACCGTGCCGATCTTCGTCTCACACGCGTCTGGGGATCCCTGGCCTCCGTATGGTACACCAAGGACCAGCAGGGGTCCAAGGTCTCCCCTCGGGGTCGCCTGTGTGCCTTCATCGGCATCTCCCCGCGGTCGAAGGCCTGGCGTTTTTGGGACCCCACTCGCCGTCGTGTCATTGAGTCTCGTGACGCGCTGTTTTTTGAGTCACTTACATACCGTGATCCGACTTCGATCACAGCGCTCTCTGTAGCTCATGTTCCTTCCTGTGAGGATCCTCGGCGGATGGGGGAGACCTCTTCGCCAGCGACCATTCCTCGCCATGCTGATGTGTCCGCTCGATTCCCCTCTCGATCTCCAGCACTTGATGATCCGGCTATCATTGCCGTTGGTCCAGAGATCCCGCCTGTCCAACCTGCTTCGCACCCCACAGATACCGCTGCTCCCATGCCCCCTCCTTCATCACCCACTGTGTCCACTGGCACCCCTGTTCCGGCGTCTGACCCAGCCCAGCCCACTCCTGTCTCTACGTCGGCTGACACTCCGGTCTCAGTGTCCGGGCCAGCCTTGACCGCTGTCATCCCGAGCTCAGTGTCCCCCACACACGCATCTCCGCGCACGGCATCTGCGACTGCCTCGTCTCAGCCCTCACCAGCTGTGGTTGTACCTGTCCCTGTGGTCATACCTGTTCCTGCGCCTGAGGTGCGCCCCTCGACCTCCGGTTACTCTCGTGAGCCCGGTGGTCACCTTCGACCACTGGATTCCGGAGCTCAGCGAGCGTCGGGTTCCGGACCCAGACGTTCCTCTCGCAGCATCGCGAGCGGTGATCCCGGCACAAAGGCCTTAGGCCTGAGTGTCCGCACTGAGCTTTCAGAGGTACACCCAGCGTGCCCCATAGGGCACGACCTGGTCACCCGCGAGTTCCATGTCGCCTGTGACGCAGCAGCTGATCTCGTGGCCGTCAGGCCAGACACTGAGGCGTGTGCACTTGCCATGCAGAGTTCCCCCTCTATGGCGCCGGACCCGGGCACATTGAGGGAGGCTTTCTCATCGCAGGATGTTGATGCCTGGCGAGCTGCTTGCGAGGATGAGCTTCGCGCTATCCGAGAGCACGGAGTCTACGAGCTGGTCGACCTTCCCCCTGGGAGGAAGGCGATTCAGGTCAAATGGGTCTTTCGCAAGAAAGTGAAGCCGGATGGCTCACTGGAACGCTACAAGGCTCGTTTGGTCGTCAAGGGGTTCTCTCAGATTGAGGGAGTTGATTACACTGACACCTTTGCCCCTGTCGGCCGCATGACCTCAGCTCGAGCTCTGTTCGGTGTAGTAGCTCAGCATGACTGGGAACTACACCAGATGGATGTGAACAACGCGTTCCTCCATGGCTCTTTGGATGAGGAGATCTACGTGGCTCAGCCACCAGGCTTTGAGGACGGTGACAAGGTCTGGCGCTTGCGCAAGTCCTTGTACGGCCTCAAGCAGTCTCCACGGTGTTGGAACCGGGAGATCACTGGCACCTTGACTCGCGCAGGATACGTACAGAGCGAGGCAGACCCCTCACTCTTCATCCTACCGACACCCGAGCGGTTTACCGCCATCCTGGTCTATGTTGATGACCTTCTGATCGCGTCTCCGTCGCTGGAGGCCGTGAAGGAGGCCAAGGCTGTCCTGCAGACCGCCTACAGGATGAAGGACCTCGGTCCTGCATCGGTGTTTCTTGGTATGGAGATTGTGCG
>SZWC01009518.1:0-16396 GCA_023375785.1 Penium margaritaceum
TTTGGGAACCCTATGTATTGACTAGAAAGGAGAAAGAACTTCAATATGTAGTGGCACAGTGTGGCTACTATGCACACTGAACAACCAAACTAAGCATATGTCACTTGCCATGACCAAAGAATTTCAGTATGGGTGGTCAAGGTTCACAACCCATAACACAAGTCACAAATGGTCAGAGGGGGAAAGAATGGTTTTGAAATACTAGTTTTCAACTAGCAAGTACAACGGCCTTCAATAAGTAGTAGCTGGGTGTGGCCACCATGCACAATGACCGACCAAAGTAGGCATATGTACTGCCTTTGAGCAAAGAAGTCCGCTGTGTGTTGATAACTCATAATAGGAGTCAAAAATGGCTAGAGGGGGAAACAATGGGTTGGGAACACCACGTATAAACAAGAAAGCACAAGGACCTTCAATAAGCAGTGACACGGTGTGGTTACCATGCACAATGACCAACCAAAGTAGGCATGTGTCACTGACCATGACCAAATAATGTCACTATGTGTGGTCAACTTTGACAACTCATACCACGAGTCACAAATGGTCAAAGGGGGAAACTATGGATTTTGAATACTAGTTATTGATTAGCAAATACAAAGACCTTCAATATGTTTTCGCACAGTGTGGCTACCATGCACAGTGACCAACCAAAGGATGCAAGTGGTTGCGAGTGGTTGTGAGTGGTTGTAAGAGGTTGCCACTGGTTGCGAGTGGTTGTGATTGATTGTGAGTGGTTGCGAGTGGTTGCGAGTGGTTGCAAGTGATTGCTAGTGGTTTCGAGTGGTTGCGAGTTGTTGCGAGTGGTTGTGAGTGGTTGGGAGTGGTTACGAGTGGTTGCGAGTGGTTGCGAGTGGTTGGGAGTGGTAGCGAGTGATTGGGAGTGGTTGCAAGTTGTTCCAGGGGGATGCGAGTGGCTGTGAGTTGTTGCGAGTGGTTGTGGGTGGTTGCGAGTGGTTTTTGTGCGGTTGCAAGTGGTTGTGAGTGGTTGCGAGTGGTTGCAAATGGTTCCGAGTGGTTTCATATGGTTGCGAGAGGTTGGGAGTGGTTGCGAGTGGTTGCAAGTGGTTACGATTTATTGCAAGTGGCTGTGAGTGGTTGCAAGTGGTTATGAGTGGTTACGAGTGGTTGCAAGTGGTTGCGAGTCGTTGCAAGTGTTTTCCAGTGGTTGCGAGTGGTTGCCAGTAATTGCGAGTGGTTGTGAGTAGTTGCGAGTGGTTGCAAGTTGTTGCGAGTGGTTGTGGGTGGTTGCGAGTGGTTGCGAGTGACTGCGAGTGGTTGCAAATGGTTGTGAGTGGTTGCGAATTGTTGCAAGTGATTGCGAGTGGTTACAACTGGTTCCGAGTGATTGCAAGTGGTTGCAAATGGTTGCGAGTAGTTACCAGAGGTTGCGAGTGGTTTCGAGTGGTTGCGAGTGGTTGCGAGTGGTTGCTAGTGGTTGCGAGTGGTTGCAAGTGGTTTCAATCAGTTGCGAGTGGTTTGGAGCGGTTGCGAGCGGTTGAAAGGGGTTGCGAGCGGATGCAATGGGTTGCGAGCGGTTGCAAGTGGTTGCGAGGAGTTACGAGTGGTTACGAGTGGTTGCAAGTGGTTCCGAGTGCTTGCCAGTGGTTGCAAGTGGTTGCAAGTGGTTGCGATTGGTTGCGAGTGATTGCGAATGGTTTTTAGTGGTTGCGAGTTATTGCGATTGGTTGCGAGTAGTTGCAAGTGGTTGTGAGTGGTTACGAGTGGTTACGAGTGGTTAGGAGTGGTCGTGAGTGGTTGTGAGTGGCCGCGAGTGGTTACGAGTGGTTGCGAGTTGTTGCGAGTGGTTGCAAGTGGTCCTGAGTGGTTACGAGTGGTCGCGAGTGGTTGCAAGTGGTTTCGAGTGGTTGCAAGTGGTTGCGACTGGTTGCGAGTGGTTGCGAGGGGTTGCGAGTGGTTATAAGTGGTTGCCAGTTTTTTGTGAGTGGTTGCAAGTGCATGTCAATGGTTGCGAGCGGTTTCAAGCGGTTGAGAGTGGTTGCGAGCATTTGCAAGCGGTTGTGCGTGGTTACGAGTGGTTGCAAGTGGTTGCGAGGTGTTATAAATGGTCACGAGTGGTTACGAGTGGTTGCGAGTGGTTGCGAGTGGTTGTGAGTGGCTGTGAGTGGTCGCGAGTGGTTCCGAGTGATTGCGAGTGGTTGTGAGTGGTTACGAGTGGTTGCAAGTGGTTGCGAGTGGTTGCAAGTTCTCGCGAGTGGTTGCAAGTGGTTGCAAGTGGTTGCGAGTCGTTGCGAGTGGTTGCGAGTAGTTGCGAGTGGTTGCGAGTAGTTGCGAGTGGTTGCGAGTAGTTGCGAGTGGTTGCGAGTAGTTGCGAGTGGTTGCGAGTAGTTGCGAGTGGTTGCGAGTAGTTGCGAGTGGTTGCGAGTAGTTGCGAGTGGTTGCGAGTAGTTGCGAGTGGTTGCGAGTAGTTGCGAGTGGTTGCGAGTAGTTGCGAGTGGTTGCGAGTAGTTGCGAGTGGTTGCGAGTAGTTGCGAGTGGTTGCGAGTAGTTGCGAGTGGTTGCGAGTAGTTGCGAGTGGTTGCGAGTAGTTGCGAGTGGTTGCGAGTAGTTGCGAGTGGTTGCGAGTAGTTGCGAGTGGTTGCGAGTAGTTGCGAGTGGTTGCGAGTAGTTGCGAGTGGTTGCGAGTAGTTGCGAGTGGTTGCGAGTAGTTGCGAGTGGTTGCGAGTAGTTGCGAGTGGTTGCGAGTAGTTGCGAGTGGTTGCGAGTAGTTGCGAGTGGTTGCGAGTAGTTGCGAGTGGTTGCGAGTAGTTGCGAGTGGTTGCGAGTAGTTGCGAGTGGTTGCGAGTAGTTGCGAGTGGTTGCGAGTGGTTGTGAGTGGTTGCAAGTGATTATGAGTGGTTGCGAGTGGTTGCGAGTGGTTTTGAGTAGTTGCGGGTGGTTGCATGTGGTTGCGAGTGGTTACAAGTGGTTTTGTATGATTGCGAGGGGTTGCGAGTGGCTGCAAGTGGTTTCAAGGGGATACGATTGGTTGTGAGTGATTGCGAGTGGTTGCAAGTGGTTGCATGCGGTTGCAAGTGGTTGCAAGTGGCTGCGAGTCGTTTTGTATGGTTGCGAGTGGTTGCGAGTGGTTGCAAGTGTTTTCAAGGGGTTGCGAGTCGTTGTGAGTTGTTGTGAGTGGCTGCGAGTGGTCGCGAGTGGCTGTGAGTGGTTGCCACTGGTTGCGAGTGGTTGCAAGTAGTTGCGAATGGTGGCGAGTGGCCGCGAGTGGTTGCGAGTGGTTGTGAGTGGTCGCATGTGGTTGCAAGTGGTTATGCTTGGTTGCGAGTGGTTGCGAGTGGTTGCGAGTGGTTGCGAGTCGTTGCGAGTGGTTGTGAGTAGTTGCGTGTGGTTGCGAGTGGTTCCAAGTGGTTGCGAGTGGTTGCAAGTGGTTGGTAGTGGTTGTGAGTGGTTGCGAGTGGTTGCGAGCGGTTGCGAGCGGTTGCGAGTGGTTGCGAGTGGTCGCAAGTGGTTGCGAGTGGTTGGGAGTGGTTGGGAGTGGTTGCGAGTAGTTGCGAGTGGTTGTGAGTGGTTACGAGTGGTTGTGAGTGGTTGCGAGTGGTTGCGAGCGGTTGCGAGCGGTTGCGAGTGGTTGCGAGTGGTCGCAAGTGGTTGCGAGTGGTTGGGAGTGGTTGGGAGTGGTTGCGAGTAGTTGCGAGTGGTTGTGAGTGGTTACGAGTGGTTGTGAGTGGTTGCGAGTGGTTGCGAGCGGTTGCGAGCGGTTGCGAGTGGTTGCGAGTGGTCGCAAGTGGTTGCGAGTGGTTGGGAGTGGTTGGGAGTGGTTGCGAGTAGTTGCGAGTGGTTGTGAGTGGTTACGAGTGGTTGTGAGTGGTTGCGAGTGGTTGCGAGCGGTTGCGAGCGGTTGCGAGTGGTTGCGAGTGGTCGCAAGTGGTTGCGAGTGGTTGGGAGTGGTTGGGAGTGGTTGCGAGTAGTTGCGAGTGGTTGTGAGTGGTTACGAGTGGTTGTGAGTGGTTGCGAGTGGTTGCGAGCGGTTGCGAGCGGTTGCGAGTGGTTGCGAGTGGTCGCAAGTGGTTGCGAGTGGTTGGGAGTGGTTGGGAGTGGTTGCGAGTAGTTGCGAGTGGTTGTGAGTGGTTACGAGTGGTTGTGAGTGGTTGCGAGTGGTTGCGAGCGGTTGCGAGCGGTTGCGAGTGGTTGCGAGTGGTCGCAAGTGGTTGCGAGTGGTTGGGAGTGGTTGGGAGTGGTTGCGAGTAGTTGCGAGTGGTTGTGAGTGGTTACGAGTGGTTGTGAGTGGTTGCGAGTGGTTGCGAGCGGTTGCGAGCGGTTGCGAGTGGTTGCGAGTGGTCGCAAGTGGTTGCGAGTGGTTGGGAGTGGTTGGGAGTGGTTGCGAGTAGTTGCGAGTGGTTGTGAGTGGTTACGAGTGGTTGTGAGTGGTTGCGAGTGGTTGCGAGCGGTTGCGAGCGGTTGCGAGTGGTTGCGAGTGGTCGCAAGTGGTTGCGAGTGGTTGGGAGTGGTTGGGAGTGGTTGCGAGTAGTTGCGAGTGGTTGTGAGTGGTTACGAGTGGTTGTGAGTGGTTGCGAGTGGTTGCGAGCGGTTGCGAGCGGTTGCGAGTGGTTGCGAGTGGTCGCAAGTGGTTGCGAGTGGTTGGGAGTGGTTGTGAGTGGTTGCGAGTGGTTGCGAGTGGTTGCAAGTGGTTGCGAGTGCTTGCGAATGGTTGCGAGTGGTCCTTCGGTGGTTGCGAGTGGTTGCGAGTTATTGCGAATGGTCTTCTGCGCGCCATCCTCACGGATGGCGCGCGGATGTATCCCCTGGTGAAGAGCGAATGCCTGGCAGTCCTCTGGACTCTCCAGCATTTCCGCGACTACATCAAGAATGGGAAGCCCTTCACTGTCCTCACCAACCATGAGGCCCTGTAGTGGCTCCTTACCACACAGAACCTCGAGGATATCTTGGCCAAGTGGGCCCTCCTCTTGCAAGGATACAACATGAACATCAAATATCAGCCTGCTTTGGCCAACTATAACGTGGATATTCTCAGTCGCCTTGCCCGCGAGGCCTGGCCGACCTCCGCGGATGGGCAGGAGGAGCCCACGGGCCCTCCGCTCCAACCCTCTCCATCTACCGCTGCCGAACCCCAGTAGGAAGGTGTTGCTAGTGAAATCACTGAAGACGAGCACGATATTGCGCACCAACCACTGGCCGAGTCCTACTCTTCCGTGGACCTGGATACCGCGGAGGCACCTCCCGCTCTTCCCACCAACGGTCTCCAGCTTGCTCGCCGCTACAACCCCACGATTCGCGGCTGGACCCTGGAGGAAATTGCTGCACACCTTCCCCTATGCTCGTCCCTCCCACAGCCCCGTCGCGTCTCCTCCGCTGTTCCACCTGTCATCCCTTCCCTACCAGCTCCGTTGGCTTTCCCTGCGTCCCCTCTTCTGGAAAACCACCACCCTCTTTCCTTGGTTGACTTCCTCCTTCACTCTGCCGCATCTGCAGACCGTCTCCAATCCCTCTTCTCCTCTTCAATCCCTAACTCTCTCCCGTTGGCATCCGCCTGTCCTGTTCCCTTGACCACAAAATGGGAGTCTGCATGGTAGCCCACGAGGTCCTCACAGCTCACTCCCGCATCCGGACAGACGCTGCCCACACAGCACACGCATTGGCTCCCTCTCAATTGATCCCCGGACCACCCACGCCCGCTGCAGTCCACGTGGCCTGGTGTTACGTCTGGGTGTGCGGCCGCAAATTCGTGGCCATCGTGGACACCTGAGCCACCCATACCACCATCGCGTTACGGATGGTCCGCACCTTGCACATCCATCATCTCCTCGAACCCACCCGGCTCCGCTTCTCCATCTCCACCGGTGCTATCGATGCACCCATCCGCCAGATTGCGGCCCTTCCCATCCAGGTCGCCAACGTGCATGCATCGCACGCCGTACACGCATGCAATGTGCGCACATATTACATGCTGCTGGCGGCGGACTGGCTCGCGCCACGTAAAGCGCATATATTGCTCGATGCTGGGATTCTCAGTCTCATTTTGGCTTCCGGCATTCGATCCTTCACTCCGCATTTCACCTCACCCCGACTGCTCCCAGCCTCTCCTCCCATGGTCACTGCCCCAATCGGTACTGGAACTCGACTCACCCGCCCTGTCACACGCAGCTCTGGTGTGGCCCGAGGCACCGTTTCCTCCATGGCTCACCCTTCTCGCACAGGGTCCGCGCCTCCGCTGGGGGGGGGGGGAGGGGGGTAATGGATGAAGACGCCACCTACTCTGGTACCTTTCTGGCACAACTCTGGCAGAACTTTGACACAACTCAGGCACTACTCTGGCACAACTGTGGCACAACTCTGGCACGACTTTGCACAACAGTGGCACAATACCGGCACATCTCTAGAACGACCATTGCACAACTCTGACACAACTCTGGCACAACTGTGGCACAACTCTGGCACGACTTTGCACAACAGTGGCACAATACCGGCACATCTCTAGAACGACCATTGCACAACTCTGACACAACTCTGGCACAACTGTGGCACAACTCTGGCACGACTTTGCACAACAGTGGCACAATACCGGCACATCTCTAGAACGACCATTGCACAACTCTGACACAACTCTGGCACAACTGTGGCACAACTCTGGCACGACTTTGCACAACAGTGGCACAATACCGGCACATCTCTAGAACGACCATTGCACAACTCTGACACAACTCTGGCACAACTGTGGCACAACTCTGGCACGACTTTGCACAACAGTGGCACAATACCGGCACATCTCTAGAACGACCATTGCACAACTCTGACACAACTCTGGCACAACTGTGGCACAACTCTGGCACGACTTTGCACAACAGTGGCACAATACCGGCACATCTCTAGAACGACCATTGCACAACTCTGACACAACTCTGGCACAACTGTGGCACAACTCTGGCACGACTTTGCACAACAGTGGCACAATACCGGCACATCTCTAGAACGACCATTGCACAACTCTGACACAACTCTGGCACAACTGTGGCACAACTCTGGCACGACTTTGCACAACAGTGGCACAATACCGGCACATCTCTAGAACGACCATTGCACAACTCTGACACAACTCTGGCACAACTGTGGCACAACTCTGGCACGACTTTGCACAACAGTGGCACAATACCGGCACATCTCTAGAACGACCATTGCACAACTCTGACACAACTCTGGCACAACTGTGGCACAACTCTGGCACGACTTTGCACAACAGTGGCACAATACCGGCACATCTCTAGAACGACCATTGCACAACTCTGACACAACTCTGGCACAACTGTGGCACAACTCTGGCACGACTTTGCACAACAGTGGCACAATACCGGCACATCTCTAGAACGACCATTGCACAACTCTGACACAACTCTGGCACAACTGTGGCACAACTCTGGCACGACTTTGCACAACAGTGGCACAATACCGGCACATCTCTAGAACGACCATTGCACAACTCTGACACAACTCTGGCACAACTGTGGCACAACTCTGGCACGACTTTGCACAACAGTGGCACAATACCGGCACATCTCTAGAACGACCATTGCACAACTCTGACACAACTCTGGCACAACTGTGGCACAACTCTGGCACGACTTTGCACAACAGTGGCACAATACCGGCACATCTCTAGAACGACCATTGCACAACTCTGACACAACTCTGGCACAACTGTGGCACAACTCTGGCACGACTTTGCACAACAGTGGCACAATACCGGCACATCTCTAGAACGACCATTGCACAACTCTGACACAACTCTGGCACAACTGTGGCACAACTCTGGCACGACTTTGCACAACAGTGGCACAATACCGGCACATCTCTAGAACGACCATTGCACAACTCTGACACAACTCTGGCACAACTGTGGCACAACTCTGGCACGACTTTGCACAACAGTGGCACAATACCGGCACATCTCTAGAACGACCATTGCACAACTCTGACACAACTCTGGCACAACTGTGGCACAACTCTGGCACGACTTTGCACAACAGTGGCACAATACCGGCACATCTCTAGAACGACCATTGCACAACTCTGACACAACTCTGGCACAACTGTGGCACAACTCTGGCACGACTTTGCACAACAGTGGCACAATACCGGCACATCTCTAGAACGACCATTGCACAACTCTGACACAACTCTGGCACAACTGTGGCACAACTCTGGCACGACTTTGCACAACAGTGGCACAATACCGGCACATCTCTAGAACGACCATTGCACAACTCTGACACAACTCTGGCACAACTGTGGCACAACTCTGGCACGACTTTGCACAACAGTGGCACAATACCGGCACATCTCTAGAACGACCATTGCACAACTCTGACACAACTCTGGCACAACTGTGGCACAACTCTGGCACGACTTTGCACAACAGTGGCACAATACCGGCACATCTCTAGAACGACCATTGCACAACTCTGACACAACTCTGGCACAACTGTGGCACAACTCTGGCACGACTTTGCACAACAGTGGCACAATACCGGCACATCTCTAGAACGACCATTGCACAACTCTGACACAACTCTGGCACAACTGTGGCACAACTCTGGCACGACTTTGCACAACAGTGGCACAATACCGGCACATCTCTAGAACGACCATTGCACAACTCTGACACAACTCTGGCACAACTGTGGCACAACTCTGGCACGACTTTGCACAACAGTGGCACAATACCGGCACATCTCTAGAACGACCATTGCACAACTCTGACACAACTCTGGCACAACTGTGGCACAACTCTGGCACGACTTTGCACAACAGTGGCACAATACCGGCACATCTCTAGAACGACCATTGCACAACTCTGACACAACTCTGGCACAACTGTGGCACAACTCTGGCACGACTTTGCACAACAGTGGCACAATACCGGCACATCTCTAGAACGACCATTGCACAACTCTGACACAACTCTGGCACAACTGTGGCACAACTCTGGCACGACTTTGCACAACAGTGGCACAATACCGGCACATCTCTAGAACGACCATTGCACAACTCTGACACAACTCTGGCACAACTGTGGCACAACTCTGGCACGACTTTGCACAACAGTGGCACAATACCGGCACATCTCTAGAACGACCATTGCACAACTCTGACACAACTCTGGCACAACTGTGGCACAACTCTGGCACGACTTTGCACAACAGTGGCACAATACCGGCACATCTCTAGAACGACCATTGCACAACTCTGACACAACTCTGGCACAACTGTGGCACAACTCTGGCACGACTTTGCACAACAGTGGCACAATACCGGCACATCTCTAGAACGACCATTGCACAACTCTGACACAACTCTGGCACAACTGTGGCACAACTCTGGCACGACTTTGCACAACAGTGGCACAATACCGGCACATCTCTAGAACGACCATTGCACAACTCTGACACAACTCTGGCACAACTGTGGCACAACTCTGGCACGACTTTGCACAACAGTGGCACAATACCGGCACATCTCTAGAACGACCATTGCACAACTCTGACACAACTCTGGCACAACTGTGGCACAACTCTGGCACGACTTTGCACAACAGTGGCACAATACCGGCACATCTCTAGAACGACCATTGCACAACTCTGACACAACTCTGGCACAACTGTGGCACAACTCTGGCACGACTTTGCACAACAGTGGCACAATACCGGCACATCTCTAGAACGACCATTGCACAACTCTGACACAACTCTGGCACAACTGTGGCACAACTCTGGCACTACTCTAGCACAACTCTGGCACAAATCTGGCACAACTCTGGTACTACTCTGGCACAACTGTGGCACAACTCTGGCACGACTTTGCACAACAGTGGCACAATTCCGGCACATCTCTAGCACGACCATTGCACAACTCTGACACAAATCTGGCACAACTCTGGCACAACTCTGGCACAACTCCGGCACAACTCCGGCACAACTCTGGCACAACTCTGGCAGAACTCTGACACAACTCAGGCAATACTCTGGCACAACTCTAGCACAACACTGGCAGAAATCTGGCAAAACTCTGGCACAACTCCGGCACAACTCTGGCACAACTCTGGCAGAACTCTGACACAACTCAGGCAATACTCTGGCACAACTCTAGCACAACACTGGCAGAAATCTGGCAAAACTCTGGCACAACTCTGGCACAGATCTGGAACAACTCAAGCACAACCATGGCACAACTCTGGCACAACTCTGGTGATAC
Source organism: Penium margaritaceum (assembly GCA_023375785.1). NCBI lineage: Eukaryota > Viridiplantae > Streptophyta > Zygnematophyceae > Desmidiales > Peniaceae > Penium > Penium margaritaceum. Next base: position 10,222 of record SZWC01009518.1, read on the forward strand.
TCGGGCACCTTTCTAGCACAACTCTGGCACAACTCTGGCACAACTATGGCGCAACTCTGACAAACTCTCACACAACTATGGCAAACCTCTGGCACAACCCTATAACAACTCAAGCACAACTCCGGCAAAACTATGGCACAGCTCTGGCACAACTCTCGCACAACTCTGGCACAATTATGGCAGAACTCTGGCAAAACTCTGGCAAAAATCTGGCACAGTTCTGGCACAACTCTGGCACAACTCAAGGAAAACTCTGGCACATCTCTGGCACAACTCTGGGACAACTCTGGCAGACCTTTGACACAACTCAGGCACAACTCTGGCAAAAATCTGGCACAGTTCTGGCACAACTCTGGCACAACTCAAGGAAAACTCTGGCACATCTCTGGCACAACTCTGGGACAACTCTGGCAGACCTTTGACACAACTCAGGCACAACTCTGGCACAACTCTGGCACAACTATGGCACAACTCTGGCAAAACTCTCGCATAACTCTGGCACAACTCGGGCACAACTCTGGCACAAGTCTGGCACACCTCTGGCACAACTATGGAACAAAAATGGCACACCTCTGGCACAACTGTGGCACAACTCTTGTACAAATATGGCACAACTTTGGCACAGCTCTGGCACAACTCTGGCACAACTCTGGCACAACGCTGGCACAACTCTGGCACAACTCTGGCACAGATATGGAACAACTCAAGCACAATCTTGGCACAACTCTGGCACAACTCTGGAAATACTCTGGCACCGTCCTGGCACAACTCTTGCACAACTCTGGCACAACTCTGGTACAACTCTGGCACAACTCTGGCACAACTCTGGCACAACTCTGGCACAACTCTGGCACAGCTCTGGCACAACTCCAGCACAACTCTGGTACAACTCTGGCACAACTCTGGTACAACTCTGGCACAACTCTGGTACAACTCTGGCACAACTCTGGTACAACTCTGGCACAACTCTGGTACAACTCTGGCACAACTCTGGTACAACTCTGGCACAACTCTGGTACAACTCTGGCACAACTCTGGTACAACTCTGGCACAACTCTGGTACAACTCTGGCACAACTCTGGTACAACTCTGGCACAACTCTGGTACAACTCTGGCACAACTCTGGTACAACTCTGGCACAACTCTGGTACAACTCTGGCACAACTCTGGTACAACTCTGGCACAACTCTGGTACAACTCTGGCACAACTCTGGTACAACTCTGGCACAACTCTGGTACAACTCTGGCACAACTCTGGTACAACTCTGGCACAACTCTGGTACAACTCTGGCACAACTCTGGTACAACTCTGGCACAACTCTGGTACAACTCTGGCACAACTCTGGTACAACTCTGGCACAACTCTGGTACAACTCTGGCACAACTCTGGTACAACTCTGGCACAACTCTGGTACAACTCTGGCACAACTCTGGTACAACTCTGGCACAACTCTGGTACAACTCTGGCACAACTCTGGTACAACTCTGGCACAACTCTGGTACAACTCTGGCACAACTCTGGTACAACTCTGGCACAACTCTGGTACAACTCTGGCACAACTCTGGTACAACTCTGGCACAACTCTGGTACAACTCTGGCACAACTCTGGTACAACTCTGGCACAACTCTGGTACAACTCTGGCACAACTCTGGTACAACTCTGGCACAACTCTGGTACAACTCTGGCACAACTCTGGTACAACTCTGGCACAACTCTGGTACAACTCTGGCACAACTCTGGTACAACTCTGGCACAACTCTGGTACAACTCTGGCACAACTCTGGTACAACTCTGGCACAACTCTGGTACAACTCTGGCACAACTCTGGTACAACTCTGGCACAACTCTGGTACAACTCTGGCACAACTCTGGTACAACTCTGGCACAACTCTGGTACAACTCTGGCACAACTCTGGTACAACTCTGGCACAACTCTGGTACAACTCTGGCACAACTCTGGTACAACTCTGGCACAACTCTGGTACAACTCTGGCACAACTCTGGTACAACTCTGGCACAACTCTGGTACAACTCTGGCACAACTCTGGTACAACTCTGGCACAACTCTGGTACAACTCTGGCACAACTCTGGTACAACTCTGGCACAACTCTGGTACAACTCTGGCACAACTCTGGTACAACTCTGGCACAACTCTGGTACAACTCTGGCACAACTCTGGTACAACTCTGGCACAACTCTGGTACAACTCTGGCACAACTCTGGTACAACTCTGGCACAACTCTGGTACAACTCTGGCACAACTCTGGTACAACTCTGGCACAACTCTGGTACAACTCTGGCACAACTCTGGTACAACTCTGGCACAACTCTGGTACAACTCTGGCACAACTCTGGTACAACTCTGGCACAACTCTGGTACAACTCTGGCACAACTCTGGTACAACTCTGGCACAACTCTGGTACAACTCTGGCACAACTCTGGTACAACTCTGGCACAACTCTGGTACAACTCTGGCACAACTCTGGTACAACTCTGGCACAACTCTGGTACAACTCTGGCACAACTCTGGTACAACTCTGGCACAACTCTGGTACAACTCTGGCACAACTCTGGTACAACTCTGGCACAACTCTGGTACAACTCTGGCACAACTCTGGTACAACTCTGGCACAACTCTGGTACAACTCTGGCACAACTCTGGTACAACTCTGGCACAACTCTGGTACAACTCTGGCACAACTCTGGTACAACTCTGGCACAACTCTGGTACAACTCTGGCACAACTCTGGTACAACTCTGGCACAACTCTGGTACAACTCTGGCACAACTCTGGTACAACTCTGGCACAACTCTGGTACAACTCTGGCACAACTCTGGTACAACTCTGGCACAACTCTGGTACAACTCTGGCACAACTCTGGTACAACTCTGGCACAACTCTGGTACAACTCTGGCACAACTCTGGTACAACTCTGGCACAACTCTGGTACAACTCTGGCACAACTCTGGTACAACTCTGGCACAACTCTGGTACAACTCTGGCACAACTCTGGTACAACTCTGGCACAACTCTGGTACAACTCTGGCACAACTCTGGTACAACTCTGGCACAACTCTGGTACAACTCTGGCACAACTCTGGTACAACTCTGGCACAACTCTGGTACAACTCTGGCACAACTCTGGTACAACTCTGGCACAACTCTGGTACAACTCTGGCACAACTCTGGTACAACTCTGGCACAACTCTGGTACAACTCTGGCACAACTCTGGTACAACTCTGGCACAACTCTGGTACAACTCTGGCACAACTCTGGTACAACTCTGGCACAACTCTGGTACAACTCTGGCACAACTCTGGTACAACTCTGGCACAACTCTGGTACAACTCTGGCACAACTCTGGTACAACTCTGGCACAACTCTGGTACAACTCTGGCACAACTCTGGTACAACTCTGGCACAACTCTGGTACAACTCTGGCACAACTCTGGTACAACTCTGGCACAACTCTGGTACAACTCTGGCACAACTCTGGTACAACTCTGGCACAACTCTGGTACAACTCTGGCACAACTCTGGTACAACTCTGGCACAACTCTGGTACAACTCTGGCACAACTCTGGTACAACTCTGGCACAACTCTGGTACAACTCTGGCACAACTCTGGTACAACTCTGGCACAACTCTGGTACAACTCTGGCACAACTCTGGTACAACTCTGGCACAACTCTGGTACAACTCTGGCACAACTCTGGTACAACTCTGGCACAACTCTGGTACAACTCTGGCACAACTCTGGTACAACTCTGGCACAACTCTGGTACAACTCTGGCACAACTCTGGTACAACTCTGGCACAACTCTGGTACAACTCTGGCACAACTCTGGTACAACTCTGGCACAACTCTGGTACAACTCTGGCACAACTCTGGTACAACTCTGGCACAACTCTGGTACAACTCTGGCACAACTCTGGTACAACTCTGGCACAACTCTGGTACAACTCTGGCACAACTCTGGTACAACTCTGGCACAACTCTGGTACAACTCTGGCACAACTCTGGTACAACTCTGGCACAACTCTGGTACAACTCTGGCACAACTCTGGTACAACTCTGGCACAACTCTGGTACAACTCTGGCACAACTCTGGTACAACTCTGGCACAACTCTGGTACAACTCTGGCACAACTCTGGTACAACTCTGGCACAACTCTGGTACAACTCTGGAACAACTCTGGAACAACTCTGGCACAACTCTGGCACAACTCTGGAACAACTCTGGCACAACTCGAGCACAGCTCTGGCACAACTCCAGCACAACTCTGGCACAACTCTGGCACAACTCTGGTACAACTCTGGCAAAACTCTGGCAAAACGCTGGCACAACTCTGGCACAAATCTGGCAGAACTCTGGCACAAATATGGCACAACTCTGGCACAACTATGGCACAATGTTGCCAAAACTGTGGGACAATTCAGGCACATTTCTGGCACAACACTGGCACAACTATGGCACAAATCTGGCACAACTGTGGTACAACCGTGGCACAAATCTCATACAATTCTGGCACAATTCTGGCAGATATCCGGCACAGATTGTAACAAGTCTGGCACAGCTCTGGCACAACTCCGGGACAACTCTGGCACAAATCTGGCACAAATTTGGCACAGCTCTAGCACAACTTGAGCAAAACTCTGGCGCAACTCTGGCACAACTCTGGCACTACTATGGCACAACACTGGCACACCTCTGGCACAACTCTGGCACAAATCTAGCACAGCTCTGGCACAACTCTGGCACACCTCTGGCACAACTCTGGCACAACTCTAGCACAACTCTGGCACAACTCTGGCACACTTCTGGCACAGCTCTGGCACAACTCTAGCACAACTCTCGCAGAAATCTGGCACAACTCCGGCACATCTCTGGCACAACTCTGGCAGAAATCTGACACAACTCTGGCACAACTCTGGCACAACGCTGGCACAACTCTGGCACACCTCTGGCACAACTCTGGCACAACTCTAGCACAACTCTGGCACAACTCTGGCACACTTCTGGCACAGCTCTGGCACAACTCTAGCACAACTCTCGCAGAAATCTGGCACAACTCCGGCACATCTCTGGCACAACTCTGGCAGAAATCTGACACAACTCTGGCACAACTCTGGCACAACGCTGGCACAACTCTGGCACACCTCTGGCACAACTCTGGCACAACTCTAGCACAACTCTGGCACAACTCTGGCACACTTCTGGCACAGCTCTGGCACAACTCTAGCACAACTCTCGCAGAAATCTGGCACAACTCCGGCACATCTCTGGCACAACTCTGGCAGAAATCTGACACAACTCTGGCACAACTCTGGCACAACGCTGGCACAACTCTGGCACACCTCTGGCACAACTCTGGCACAACTCTAGCACAACTCTGGCACAACTCTGGCACAACTCTGGCACAACTCTGGCACAACTGTGGCACAACTCTGGCACAACTTTGGCACACTTCTGGCACAGCTCTGGCACAACTCTAGCACAACTCTCGAAGAAATCTGGCACAACTCCGGCACATCTCTGGCACAACTCTGGCAGAAATCTGACACAACTCAGGCACAACTCTGGCACAACTCTGACACAACTCTGGCACAATTCTCCCACACCTCTGACACAACTCGGACACAACTCTGGCACAACTCTGGCACAACTGTGGCACAATTCTGGAACAAATGTGGCACAACTCTGGCACAACTCTGGCACAACTCTTCCACAACTCTTCCACAACTCTGGCACAACTTTGGCACAGCTCTGGCACAACTCTGGCACAACTCTGGCAAAACTCTGGCACAACTCTGGCACAACTCTGGCACAGACCTGGAACAACTGAAGCACAACCATGGGACAACTCGGGCACAACTTTGGCACTACTCTGGCACACCTCTGTCACAGCTCTGGCACAACTCTGGCACAAATCTGGCACGACTCTGGCGCAACTCTGGCACACCTCTGGCACAACTCTGGCACAACTCTGGCACAACTCTGGCACAACTCTGGGACTACTTTGGCACAACTCTGACACAACCACGGCACAACTCTAATACAACTCTGGCACAACTCTGGCACAACTCCGGCACAACTCTGTCACAACTCCGGCACAACTCTGGCACAACCGTGGCACAACTTACGCACATCATAACTCTGGCACAACT